>CM039719.1:15088770-15161688 GCA_022539455.1 Dendrobium nobile
TTTCATTAATAAACAAATTTAAATTTAATTAAATAATTTAAAATAAATATGAATTTAAATCTTATTTAATTGATTAGATCAGTTAATGAATTAGTTATTTAAATTAGTAAAGTTATGACATTGCTCTTCAATGGCGACAAAGGCAATTCGGCAATATTCCAAAAAAATTTCGGCAACCTCTCGACGTCCCCTACCCACAAAGGGAGAAATCGGGACGAAATTTATCAATATTTTCTTCCCGGCCGTACCTAAGGTCGACTGCGCGAGTTCTTGAATTTGAAACCATCCTGACCGGACTAAAAGTCGACGGTGCGAGGTCTTGTATTTTAAAACCAACTTGATCGGACTTAAAGTCGATGGTACGAGGTCTTCACTTTGAAACCATCTCAGCCGAATCTAAGATCGATGGCGCAAGATCTTCACTTTGAAACCATCTCGGCCGGATCTAAGATTGACGGTGCGAGATCTTCTTTAAAAATTCTTCTCGGCCGGATTTAAAATAAACGACACAAGAGCTTCTTTAATTTGTTGTTAGTTCGATGTTAACATAAATAATCCATTTTCAAATCAATGTAATCATTTGACATATTTGATCATAAGTCAAATTAGAAATTGAAATTGAAACGGAATAGAATGATCACAATGCAAATTAGAGAATAGAATTAAAATATCGAATTGGAATAGGACATGATAAAAAAAATTATTTTTTAGGGAGAACCCACCAAAGGGGCCTACGCGTTAATATAGGGAAAAAAATTACAAGATCCTTAAGGGGAACTCAAACTCACTACCGCTCAAAGAGCTACTAAATCAAGATAAAAGAAAACCTACGAGCTCGAGTTTCCCGCTATAGATCAACACAAAACAACTTAGGATACATGCTACGGTGCTTAAGGAAAAGCACAAAAAAAGGGAGTAAACAAAAACCAAACAAAATGCTCCCAGCAGTAGGTCTCCACAGAAATCTTCCAATCAAACGCCCAAAAGGGAGACTGCAAAACCAAAATACAGACAAGAAAATGCAAATAGAAAATATAGCAATTGGGAATACTAAACAAAAGATTAAAGTCATTCCAAAAAGGATACGGCCGAGCAGGATGAAGCCAACACTGCTCTAGGAAAATACTACAATCGGAACCAACCTGCAGCAAATCTAAATACACACCACACCCACCAAGCAACAGCTGAAGACCAACAACCAAAACCGAACCAAACACAGCTATACAGCTAGCAAAGAGCAAGGCCCCCCCCCCCCCCCCCCCCCCCCCCCCGGCACAACAAAAGCAAACCCCACAGGGCAGTAAACCCACGAAACCAGAGCCCAACAAAAGAACACCCCAAATAAAACCATAACAAATCACCCAGAAAACCAGGGCCACCACCCGAGAGTCCAGAGAAAACCCCAGGCAAGCAAACACAATCCAGGAAAATAAGAAAAAACAGAAAACCAAAAAACCCCCAAAGCCCCCGCGAGACAACTAGAAATGCAGAAAAACAACCAGCAGCCAAAAGAATTAATCTTTAATATAAGGTAAACCAATTTGATCCAATTTAACCATGCCTTTGATCGGGACAGGCAACTACTTAAGAGAAAACTCAGTAATATTAACACAATTACAGCTCATCTTAGCCAACGCCCGAGCAGAAGCATTGTCCTCCTCCAAAATAGTCGAAAAGGAGCAGTTAAGGGAGGCCAAGATCTCTCTAATACTCTTCCTAATGTAAAACAAGGAGTAAGAACAATTACCATCATCCAGATTAAGCAGAGAATTTAAATCAAAAAAGGAATTAAGCTCCAGAACAATATTCTTAAGATTAAGACATGCACACAAATTCAACCAATGAAGAACAGCAATAAGGAGGCCACCAATCCTCTCACTGACACTGGTCATACCAGCAAAACCCAAGAAAAAAACCTAATTATGATCACGAATGAGACCACCAACACTAGTCTTGTTCCCCACATGAATACAATCAATATTCAACTTAATAGAGTTAGGAGTAGGCTTGCACCAATAAATACTTCTAGTCTGAACAAGGGAGTTAGCCACCTCCAACTTAATACCGAAAGCCTCAATAGTAAAAAGAAAGTTCTTAAAATTCTTCAAAACAAGTAAATTAGCAGAAAAAAGAGCCTTAACCTTATCCTTAATTTTCTGAATGATTCTTTGATGATCCATAGCAATCCCATTGAACCGAGAGTCATTTCTCTCCAACCAAATAAACCAACAAATCAGGGAAGGTATCACATTCGAACATGATCTTTATTACTCACAAACCATGAACATTGATCTTGCATTTGAATATCACAATTCTATATCAGAATCTTTTGATATTAAACTTCATTATTTAAGAAATGAGATTAAGGTTGAATCCTTATGAGGACAAATAGTAATCTTGCATTTGAATCATTACAATATGAAGCAAAGGACTTCAGTTGCACAGGCAATTAAAATCTATGTAAAACTTTTAGGTAGGCAAAGGACGCATGCATATTATATTGAAATAAGTTTAGATAACTTCATGCAGATAGTTTATATTTCTTATTTTAGAAAAGGATGAAATATTAATGATGGATTTTCTCTTTAAGTGGATGACATAATTTCAGATTTCGCTTGAGTATAGGAGACGCGAGCAGGATTCTGTAGATGGAGACGGCCGGAAGTGGATCGGAGATTGGGATTTTTACTGTAAGTGAGGATCGTGCAAAGCAAATTGACTTATACATGTTATACAAATTCGATTGGCTAAGTGCTTGCAAACGGAGCAGACGAAGTGAGCGCCCTCTTCGAACAGAGTTCGGTTGCGAATATTGTAGACAAATGATGATTTCACAAACACAAGGCAGCCGATTTTTAGGAATAATTATTAGGTCCGGACACCGAACGTAGCTCTACATTCGGAGGTCAATAACATGTCGCCACGTGCTCTTACTCTTTATCGTGCGGCTTGATGATCCGACCTGAACCGGAACCCAGTATTGCTATGTTCGGGTATTACTTGGTATTGCTCGGTATTTCTAAGTATTGCTTGAAAATAATGAGAAATACTGCTCTGTCAAGACTAATACTTAACAATACCGAGCAATACTTAACAATACCAAGCAAAACCGGGGTATTGCTCGGTATTGTTCGGTATTGGTCTTGATAGAATAGTATTTCTTGTTATTGCCGAGCAATATCGAGCAATACCTAGCAATACCCTGGTATGCACAAATTGGCCAATACATAGCAATCCCGGGTCCGGTCCGGGTCGGGTCGTCGAGCCGTGCGGTAAAGAGTAAGAGCACGTTGTACCATTTTACTGGCGTCCGAACGTAAAGCTATGACATGACACCGGACAATAAAAATTCGATCTTTAGACAGTATGAGAGCAAGAAATTCTTAGAAAAATTCGAAATGTCCGTCGTTCTTTCTCTTCCGTCCCTTTTATTGAATAGATTACTAGATGATAGTTGTTGAAACAAAACATTGCATCGTTTTAACGTTATGGGTCAGCTTGGAGGCCATGAAGAGACGCATCTTTTGGATATTAACTGTATGCAGTGGGACCAAATCGGGATTGCGGAAGAACTTTTATTAGGTCCGGTGTAAGGACGTAGAGGAACGTCCGGTCGGAGTCAAAATCCCGCTAAAAAACTCGGTATTTGCTCGGTATTGCTAGGTATTATTTGATAATAATGAGGAATACCGCTCTGTGAAGACCAATACCGAATTATACCGAGCTATACCGAGTTGTACCGAGTTTTTGCTAGGAAAAACTCGGTACAACTTTTGTATAACTCGGTATTGCTCGGTATAGCTCGGTATTGGGTCTTCACTTGATGGTATTCCTCGTTATTGTTAGGTATTGCTCGATATTTGCTCGTTATTTCTCGTTTTTTGGCGGGATTTGGCCTCCGACCAGATGTTCCTCTACGTCCGGTCGGAGGACGTAATAATTGTTCATTGCGGAGAGATACACTGCTTAAAAAAAATTACCTAAAATCTTGTATTTATTTATTTTACTTTGAATCAGTCAACAGCTTTATTCCTCTTCAATTGATAACGACACATAAGTAGCAAGCTAACAACAAATTTTCCTTCCACCTTTGGATTTCTGTAGGGCACAACAAGTGAAAAGTTCATCGAATCTACTTTGGTTCATGGAAACCAATATGAAGCAAGTGTAAATGCAACTGCATCAGTTTCTGATTTTTGGGAAGCTTATGTCAAGTGTGCTTCTTTTACCCATACTCATTGCCAATAATTCAATTCAAATATTTCCGTTAACTGAATCTTGTTGATTAAAATTGATAATTAAGGTAAGGAAAAGTGATTTTCTATGCTTGGTCAACATTTTTTTTAGATTAATCTTGATATGGCATCACAAAATTAGCTTGATCGGGCACGAATCTCGAGGCAAAAGATAGTTGGAAACTTCAAAAATTAATTAGGGAGCACCCGAACTCCGATTTCAGCGAGCTTAGATTCAAACTGAGCGTCTCGGAAAAACGAACCCAACGCACCAAGATCAAACCAATCCAAGCCCAAATGAGTCCGAATCAAGGACCCGAAGCGCTGTTGGAAGGTTCAAACTGCAATTTGAGTTATCAAACGGTCTGCGATTTTAACGAGCTTATACTCGAATCGAGCGGCTCGACGAGATGAATCCAAAGAGCCCAAGATCGCCGAATTCCGACATCATTAAGGCCTCCAAATGTTCAAACGAACGGTGCACGATCGAAGGGTTCAATATCGGCCGTCCATTCAAATCACTCTCTATTCGCCCATGATCTCACAAATATTTACGAGCTATACCACTCCAGAAAAACTATAAATAGAGCCCTCATTCTACCCAAAGGGGACTCAAGTGAAGAGAGAGAAGAAGAAGAGAATAAGGAGGAGAAGGAAGAAGCTCCTCCTCGACCACCGTCGGAGCTCTTCCTGCTGCCTGAAGACGCCGGAACTGTGCCGGATTTTCGGGAAACGCCGGGAATTTTCAGAACTTTGTAACTTTGTGAGAAGTTGATTGTAAATTGATCGTCTTGATTTATAAGACGGATCAACCTTTGTACTTCAAATAAATACTAGTAGAACTTTGCAACTGAGCGAGGCCCCGTGGTTTTTCCCTCTTTCGGGTTTTCCACATAAAAATCTTGGTGTTCATTTCTCTTTTCTGCTTGTGTGCTGAATACTCGTACAATGCTAGGACGTAAATTTACAAACTTTACCACCGCGTATATTCTAGCACACAACAAATCTCATGCTTCTCATTTAGAAACTATCAATGTACCCTCTAATAGTAAATATGTCTTGCCCAATGAAGATTGTACTCCTGCCATTAGCTTCTTTCGATGATGTAGGTATTGGCTTAATTGTTAATATTGAATTGTTGCAAGAAGATAAATTCATATCTATTTCAAGTCGAATCCAGATTCTCTGTTTATGATTTCTAAGTGCGATATATTTGATGTGTCTATGAATATTTCTAAAAAGAGAAATGATGCCATTGTAGCACGGCCTGCCTTCTTTCTTTTTTTTTTTTTTTTTATGTTTCTAATTCAGCCATACTTAGTGGGATAAATAAGAGATACATCACTTTAAAATTTATTTTATTATTTTTTTTAATTTTAATTTCAATTAGTCAACAGCCCATTATCCCACAGTTAGAAATTGATTTAGTTTATTTGTTGTCTATTTTTTGTGTAATCATGGATGCCCATGGTGCACCATAAATTACTTCAAATGCCTTCTCCAATCCACAACAGTTGCTCGCCAGACATAAATATCTATAACTTTATCATGTAGGTGAGTCAAACCCTGATTCTTAAAATTTTTTCTGATGTAATCCTAATTTTAAGGGAGCCACAAAAAATATTTACATAAGATAAAAATAAGTTGTGATAATAATAAATAATTATTTATTTAACAATAAAAATAAATAATATTATAATTATCACCTGAAAAACAAGGAATCAAATGTCACAAAATTCTACATGAGTTTTTTTCTTAAGCAATGTAAGGAACATCAAACTTATTCCTTATAATGTCACTTTCTTATGTGTCTCTTATTTTTAAAGATTGCACCTACAAAGAAGTATAAATATATAGAATTATGAAAAACATATATGCTACAAATTAAAATAAAATTAAACAAATACACAGATATCATGATTAGGCTTAATGTAAACCACCTTCACATCTCCACTTTATAGATATAGAAGGCCCATGGTAAGGATATGATGTCGAGCGATTATTTTATATGGACACCGGACGGGAGAACCGTCTGGTTCCGTGCTTAGTACCGAGAAGTACCGAGCGCTCGGTACATTTTTTGGGACAACGTGGCTCATTTTTATTTATTTCCGGACGAATCTGGACCCGCACGTAATAATTTTTCTGTGGTGTCAAGGGAGGGGAGGGTAAATAGGCTATGATTAAGTTGGATAGTATTACATAGTAGGCGACGAAGGTCGGAGAGACCATAGTCAGTAGGAGATGATGGTTGGAGGGTCCATAGTCGGCAGATAACGGTGGTCAAAGGGAATGTAGTTGACGGGAGATAGTGGTTTGAGGGACCAAAATTGACGAGTGATAGTAGTCGGAGGGACCATAGATAGCGGGTGATGACGGTTAGGTGGAATGTAGTCGGCGGGCGTTGGTGGTCAGTGAGATCATAGCCAATATATGGGCGACCATGATTGAAGGGATCGTAGTTGATGGGTGATCGAGGTTGGAGGGGCCGTAGTCAGTGGGAAACGGAGGTCAGATGTAGGCTCGATGATGGTTGTCGAACAGAGGTTGACAGCAATGGTTATGTAGAGGTCTAACAGCGGCGGCCTGATGGCAAGGGTTCACCAGCGGTGGTGTCGGGGTGGAGCTTTGAGATGCTTCAAGTCTCAGAGCTCTCTTAAGTGTAGCCCAAGGTCCAAGCCTCCAAAATTCCAAGCCCCAAAAAAGAGTGGAGGTCTATTTATAGATTTTAAATTTGGCATGCTTCATAAATATGAAGAAAATCAAGGGTACTTTTGAAGTGCTCTATCAGACTCATTCAATCATAGTGCATTCATTCATAATTTAATTGCCTTAATGATGTCAGAATTAAGTGATCTCAGGCTCTTTGGATTCATCTCGTCGAGCCATTCAATTCAACTATATGCATGCCATGTTTTGATATCATTTGGTCATTCAATTAATTCTTTGAAACCTTCAAATGTTATTCGGTTCCTTAATTTGGACCCATTTGGGCTCAAATTGAACCAATTTTGGTGTCCTTTGGTTCGTCTCATTGAGACATTCAATTTGACTATAAGTTTGTTGAAATTAGAGTTAGGATGGCCCCAATTTTAATTTTGAAAGTTGCCAACTTGAATATGCCTCAAGATTCATGCTCGATCAAGACGATTTTTTTTTTGAAATGAATCAAGATCAAACTCACTCAAAATTAAAACCCCGCATGAAAAAAAAAACTACTCTGTGATGAGATTAACAATTGATGGTGCCAAGTTGCATGAGACTACTTGCCCACTTAAATAAACTCGCCAAGAACTTCCCACTTCTCTTGTCAAGAATTCTCCCTATAGGGTTTGTCAAAGGTTGCTTTTTCTCCTCAAATTATCTCATCCTCAACATTAAGTTCTCGTTTGAATGATTTTCTTACAGCTTCTTAAAATAACGTTTGATACAAAAATTATTTTAATAAGCAGTAAAAAAGCCGTCCCAATTGAAACCTAAGACTCGCAAAAAGTTATTTAAGTATTTGAACTATATAGCACTCCTCTTGAGCTTTATAAACCAATCACACTATTACATCAACGACTAAAATCGGATCAAAACTCGATTAAAGCACTAAAAACAAGTAGAGATCCTCATTACCAGTTCTAATTTATTAATCAAAACATAACAAAACATGTAACAAACATAAATAAACTTGAAACGAAGAGGTGAATGCGTGGTTCTCATAAAAGGCTAAGCGCCGGTGGCAGGCTGCGGCGCATGTGCAGAGTGATCACCACATACTTGTAGAAATATAGAACCCAACTTTGGAGCAAAGGAGGAGGGGAAGTAAATGTTCTGCAAGCAATCCACTTTTATCTCTTCTAATACGCTGCAACACTCCGTCGTCAGCTTCAGCTGGATGTTGAGGGCCTCGGGAACCACCACCTTTGGAAAACAGGCTCTTTCGAAGGAGGAGACGGCTTCCCAGCATTTCAAGAGGCTGAAGGAGGAAGCCGTTTGAGGAATCGTCATTGCTGCAGCCAGGAGGAGGAGGATGCCAAACGTTGCTGATGAGTAGTTTGCCATGGATATTTGGCTCTGCTTTGATATGTATTGGTTTGACGAAGTAGCACTTTAGATGTTTCAGTTTTTGATGAGGGGATTGGGGAGGACGGCAGGAGGGTTTATATAGGGATGAGGAAGCTGTGGAGTACGTTACAATCAATTTCAAGAGAGTTTCTTAGAATTTATTTTTATGTTTACGTATGTTTCATTTCAGGAGTACGTAGTATTGGAGTTTTGTAAATGTTCTTTTGTCCGTTGGTTTTCAAAATTTAATTACCAACGTTTCATTTCGCTGGAACTGCCGTGTCTTTTTAAAATTAGAGGCGTTAATGGAGAAGGATTGTAGAAGAAGACAGGAGGGCAAAGCGAGTTTTTTATTCTATATTAAAGCGTTGAAGCGTTTAATTTTTTTTTTAATCTTGTACTTATATCCATTTTTTATATGAATTGTTACATTTGTATCTTACTTGAATTGAATTGTCTATGATTTATTACCAAAATGTATTACATCAATGGTCAATTCAATGTAAAGCATTTTTTATATTGCAAAATGTATTTTCATAGCGGGGTGTTGCATTATTCTAATGGCCCTTTAATCTCCTTCCCATGTTAATTATGATGTTGATTGAATCAAACAAGAGTTATCATTACATTGAGATGTCTCAAGACAAGAACATGATAATCTATCGAATGGATATTATGTTTCTGTTTAATCATCACTGTCTCACATTGATGAAGGATTATAGATGATGCCTACGACCCTTAATAGACCCACGACACACATCATAGCACTCGATTTACATAGATTGTGGGGCAGCTCCAAAGTGTTCTCTATCATTCATGTTACTTATGGAGACTAATTTCTCTAATTGATAATCTTAAATAAAATTTTTAAAAGCCAATCATAAGATTTGGACTAAATCCAATTATGATTTTTAAGCTTAGATTTGTAAATCTCAATCAATATCAAATTCACACCAAATATATTTTCATACATGCATCCTCTTCATGTTATACAAATAAATAGGTACTTTTCCACTACTTTGGGAGACCAACAAGTTTCAAGTTCCGTAGAAGACTTATAGAGAATGATTAGTGGTATCATTTCAAAACGTATTATGATATATGAGTTTCTATCCACTAGGGTCTGACTATCAAAGCTATTAAGCGATGCAAAAAAACTTCCTGATCATTGACATGCCGTAAGCCATGAAAACCTTCATCTTGGTTTTGCATTGCCCCTCCCACCCTTAGATGGGTTAAGGAATTTAAAATTTTCAAAGATTACAAGATCATACGATGTCATTAAAAATCATTTTGATTTTTCAATGTGATTATGTAGTTATTGAATGATGGTGAGTATGCGATGCTTTTTTTGCTTATTGAACTTAACATATATGTGATTGATATTGTTATAATGACCAATTTGAAACACCTGTTACACCCATTTATATTGCTCTTCATAGTTTGAGGATCAACTTCATTAATCATAAATCCCTGATTTCCTTAAGCATAATTTTCAATTAAGCATTTGTGAGCTAAATTAAATTTTGATTTGTCCACCCCGGCAAACTGTTGCGGAGGGTGGATAGATTTTGCTTTAAGTACTTGATTGATTTATTTCAATTTTAAATATCTTGAAATTTAGGGTTTTTGGGATTTTGGATTTTAAGAAGCTTTGAATTTCATGGGTATTTGGATGGTATTTGAAATTAACCCCTCCGGTTGAGATAAGCGTTCAACACGGCCACCATCATGGTGTTTGAGGTTATTTCCATTTAAATCTTTAACCTTGTCGACCCTATCAATTTGCCGATAGGGGATCAGATTTCGTAGGCTTTATGTCTTTGTTAGTGAATTCTCCTTATTATAGGCATTGAAGGCCTAATATGAATGTATTAAAACAAGTATACCGTTCACTACAATCGTATATTTGTTTTATGATTCGAACCCTATCGACTCCTATTGATCTGCATAGAAGGATCGGGTTCAAACTTGAATTCACTTATTGACCCGCACAGCATCCCTAGACGTCACATGTGTACTAATAACATGCTCGTCGGGGCCCATGCGGGTTTCGTGATTGCATTTACCCCATGTTTACTTATGTGAATACAAACTATGGTGCACGTGCGAGGGTACTTTGAAATATTTTAGTTGTGCAGGTAATTGCCATTTGAATACACACAATATTTCATTTGAGAGCTTATATACGTCTTCAGTCCGATAATACGAATAGTATATGTTATCTGCTGCTTTATGTAGGTAGACTATCGTGCACTATTTGTTATTTTCTATAAATGGATTGTAGTGCCCTATCAAATCTCCTGGTTCAACTAGTATATGTTGCTATCTTCCATGGTTCTCTTATATTTGTCCACAAACAGCATGTTGAATGTGTAACGAGTTTCTGACAGTGTCATTGAACTCTTCTTCTTATAGGGAATTGATTGTTTCTTTTCTTAGAGTCTGATCAATGTTGATGATGGAGACGCCCTTGTATTCCTTCATCTCTATATCTTGATGAATTCACCGATCGAGTGTGGGCTGTATTCATCAAATATCAACCCACATTGTCTGCAGATAGATGAAGGGGCTCATCTATGAACTGAGGTTAACCGCTAAATAAGTTGTATCCACTGTTGATGCCCTCCCCACACATTCATCAGTTATCTATGATGTTCATTGTGTGTTGCCCTTCAACATGCATATGCAACTACATTATTTATCCACTAGTAGACTATCGTGGACTGGATGAGAGTTATAATGCTCGCTATGCATTTTCATTGGTAAGATGTTGCTTTCTTTGAAGGCTCTTATGTATCTGCCTATAACCAGAATGCATATTCCTTCTAAATTCTCATTGGTTGCGGGGTTGAATACATTGATTTGTATCTTGATGAAAGTCGTGGAGCATTGCTGCATTCATCATACCTTGGTCTCTTGTTGTAGAAGAAAAATGTATTCATGTCCTTCGTTTCTTACAAGATGTGTTGTATTTGACCTCATGTTACATAAATTATAGGATGTGGCATTTGTTGAGCATTTGGTGATCTCTTGATGTTGATTGAAAAATCTTCATGTCTTTGATTACAAGTGTGTCGTTGCATCCTCTACATAGTTCCCATGTTATGAGTGGTAGCTCGCATCCTATTCGTCATAGCTTTCATGAATCAGTGAGGATTTATCATAGCTTTAAAACTAAACCATGTTCTTCATGTTCTTCTTGTTGCTTGCAAACAAGTTATACTTACAAGTTCTTGGCCTTCAAAGGTGATTTACAACAATTGTAAGGAACTTGATGCTACACTTGTTGTTATCATCAATGTGTTTATTAATTCCAGTCCTCATGGCTCTTACAGGTCAAGTATAGTCATCCAAAAATTTCATGCTAAGGTTTATGATTAATTTATACATAAATCCTTATTTGCTTGCAGGATATTTGTTTGGATGAATTTAAATGACCAAAGTGGCCATCTTAATGTTCAATTGAAGATCCTTGTATTGTTGTTCATTCATCTTAGCCATATTTAACTTTGAGTTATATTTATGTACACTGCACTTCCACTTGACTCTTGCTTGTACGTTGATCATGTTTGGATGCCCTCCTTCATGAGTCTCATGTTTATATATTTGAAATTTTTTTTCAACATTTTCCATAAATTCATTTAGTGTTCACTTTCAAATTGAAATGATACTTTATTTTCTTATTTTGAAAGCTTATTATTATGGTTCAAATCAATCATTATATGGACTCTTCATTTGATTAAATTATTAATTCAAGTTAAGTGCAATATCATTTGAGTTCAATTCAGATTTGAGTCCAAGTCTTGTTCATTTAATGTTCAAATTCATGTTCAAAACAAGTTCATTTGCACAAGTCCTCTGTTGTCCTTTAGAATTCAAGCCATTGTCTTTTCAGATAAAATTTCGGTAGCCTCCCGGCATCTCCCCCATTTGGAGAAATTTTAGTAGTCTAGGCCTCCCGCCACGCTAGAGAAAAGTGAGCATGGTTAGTGTCGTGGGACACCGCGGCTGTAGTTTTCGTCCCCCACCATGCTAGAGAAAGGCGTGCATGGGACTTCGGGCACCGATTCGAAAGCACAGTTTTTCCCTGCATACGGGTACTTTTATTTTTGTCCCGTCGTGCTAAGAAAGATTTGCACAACGCTCACCTACCTCATTGTAAGTGCCGCACCGAGTTTTCTCCCACCACGCTAGAAAAAAGCTTTCATAGGGGGTCCCTTGGCGCGCCGCAAACACCTAAAATAGGACTTTATGAGATTATCCTCTTCGTCGCTAGTATCCAAACAAACTTCCTCCCACCAAGCTAGAGAAAAGCATGTTTGGGTGGTTGTTCTTCGCATTGCAAGTGCCGAAATGGGCTTTCTCAAATTTGCAAAAAAAAAACCCTTCTTTATTTTCGTTGAAACTTTCTTTTTTATATATATATTTTGTCTCAACATCATTTTTTTTGTCAACACAAGCCTTCCTGGCCATTATTTCAATGAACCATAGCCTTAACAACCAAAATGACATAACAATAAAGTTTGATATTTTACCAGCATAAGGTTTATCAAACGTTTCCTTCGATACCTTTTCAGTTGATGATTTCATATGATGCTGTCTCATCCATAGCATCGTTCGCAAGCCTTTGGCATTCTCGGTTTCACATGCTCTCTTTCCAGCAACCAACGAAGATGATGCAAATGATCTTCTAGAGATCCCAAAAGCATGAACTCATATACAAGAAGTTGTTGATCTCCATTAGCGTAATAGCCGATTAAATTAATAAGGTTTGGATGGTGTAGTAAACTGGACATGAGAACCTCCACCATGAATTCTCTATTTCCATATAGCCCATCCTTGTCAAGACGCTCTATAGAAACAATCTGTCCACTGCTCTCCAACTGATATTCTTTCCATAACATGATTAGTATATTGAATAAGATCAAGCTTCAATTTAGATTTGAAGACTCGCCATTCAGTCAATGTCGGATGAAGAGTGATTAAATTAGTCTCGAACTTCTCCATCTCTTTAAACTCTATCGGCTTGGAGAAGCTTTTGCTATCAGTATTTAACCCACGCAAGAGGAAGAGTAACAATTTTCCTAATTCCCCATCTAAATCATACAAAACTTGTGCTATCTCATCTACAAAGTAAGTCATATCAACCATGTATCTTTCCCTGATGTAAGATGAGGCCTTTATCTCACCCAACCAAACAACATACTCAGCAGGCAACTGAAAAGCTCCACATGATTTGTGTAATATATTGTTCGCTCTTCATTGGCTTGAATAAGAATGAAATCTCAGACAGGTTGAGAGGCAGACATGAGGTGATTGCAAAGGGCATGTATGAGCGTGGGTTTCTTCGTTCAGGTCTTGAAGGCAGCAGTAGAGTTGCTCAAGAGCTTTTATTTCTTCTATGATGATTTCAATGCCATGGAAGAATTTCTAGAGGTTATTGGCATTGCCTCTGCGGGCATCGACGTCATCTACATGGATCTGATGCTTCGGTTCCATGTATTTCTTGAAGGAGTTGGAGGAGAAGAGCTTGGATAGACAGAAGCTAAGGAGCAGGAATGAGGAAAAGCTGCCACATTTTCCTTTAAGAAGATAACTTTTGACGTGGGAGAAAGGGAAGGGAAGACAAAGCCAGTGGGTAGAAGGAAAAGGCTTGATCAAAGAAGGTGTTGGCCTTGTGGTTGGATTTGACGCGAACAGGGGCTGAGGAGGGGAGAGATTGGAGTGGAATCTGTGAGGATTTTTTTGATGGAAGGAGGTTCTACAAATGGCTGAAGGAAGTCGGAGAGGAGGTGTGGGGTTCGATTTCAGTGGAAATCAGGACCGAGGCAGCCAGAAGATTTGAGGGATGTTCGTGGAAGAGAAGAAGCCACCCCACCAGCCCAAAACCTTTGGTCTTTTGTTTGGACTTAGCGACCAGAGCAAGTCGAGGCTAGCTGTGTGATTGAAACAAGAGAGATTGTTGTTACGAGGCCGGATTTCGACGAAATGAGGTTTGTATTTAACTCGGATTTGATTTTTTGTTTGACTTGCTGATTTTGGATTGAATCCATTGGTAACCTTACTGATGACTTACTATTATTAGAAATATCATTAATTTAGGCTGACAGTAATGCATCAATCAATAAAAATGGTCTCATTCATATGCTTTCTCGATTTGCGTGTATTATGCCTCATTTTATGTATCAATTTTATCGAACATTGAAATTAGACAAATTACTAGTGCATTTAGGGTATTACCAACGTTTCGGTCACAACGATGCAGTCCGTTTCACGATCGGATGTCATTTAAGCAATATCGAGGCTAATTCTTCTTAAAATGCGTGTACTCGCTTTGGGATCAGCTCAATTTTTGTGCGCAATCTCAATTGATTAAATTGATAGTGTATTTAGGGTATTGATGACATTTTGAATGCACCAGTGAAGTTTGTTAGTCGATCCAACATCGTTTGAGTGCCAGTCTTCAATAATTTTGGGTAAGGATCGCTCGTACCCTGCTGAATACGACCAAGTATGCCGTACCTGAAAGGGTATTCGATCCCAAAGTTTCACACTTTCAATGGCAATAACAACCCCCGACAACACTTGACTCAATTCAAGGCCACTTGCGGGAATACAGGGGGAAATGATGTCCTACTCTTCCGGCAGTTCATTAACAGTTTGACATTAATTTCTTTCGAATGGTATGTTGAGTTGTCAAATGACTCCATAGAAACTTTTGCAGAATTAGAGGTCATGTTCGTGAAGAGATTATACAGTGCGACCGAGAATATTACGATTGCCAACCTCGCTTTAGATAAGCGGAAGAGAGAGGAGTCGGTATCGAAATATATAACACGCTGGCGTAATTTAAGCATGAAATGTGAGCAGCAACTTGAAGAAGAACAGGCCATGCAATTATTTTTGGGAAACATCGATGATAAGATGAAACCCTTTCCTATGCATGGCTATAATCACCATATTTCAAGACCTGTTGGATAGAGTGACTAAATTTGAAAAGTTGAACTTGTCAAGATCAGAGGGCCACTCTGATAAGCCCAAGAAGCCAAAGACCTCGGAGACAAGGGGGAGTGAAACTTACTCTGCATCCTCCCTAAGGAAAAATATGGGTAAATAAGTGGTTTATAATGTAGATAAAGGCAAGCAACCAATGAAGCATGAAGAAAAGCCAAAATAAGTCTATAACTCTAACCCCCAACCGAAGCTAATACTCGGAGCGAATGATAGGCCATGAACTTTCCAAGGTGGAGGGGAATGCCCTAGGCAAGAAATGGAAATTGGTGATAGAACGTTCCCATATCTTAAAGATAAAATGAATAAAGAATATCCATTCAAAAGAGAGAGTATCATAAAGTTATTTCGATAGGTATTAAAAGAAAACCTAGAACTGCCAGAGTGCAAGCGGCCATAGGAGTCCAAAGAAACTAGTGACCCAAATTAATGCCCATATCACCAAGTGCTCTACCATCCCATTGAAGATTGTTACATTTTGAAGGATTGGGTCGAAATGAAATATCGAAAGGAAGAGCTCACATTGTCAGATAATGTGTTGGTTAATCCTAGAAAAGAATCAACCTGAGAAATCAGTGGGCTCCAAAAATTAGGCCCTAACCTCTGCCCACTATTTGCTTTTTCTTTTTGGGGGAGTTTTAACGAATATATTTCGAGGTAAATTTTGGAAGGCAGATGGGTTTGTAGATAGGACACTACCTAGATATTTCACCCTCATTTTGCAAGAACTTTAAGATATGAGTTCTGGTTTCCTATAGGGCAAGCCCCTATAGTTAATTACCCATCCCACTAACGAGAGAGAACTTTCGATTAAGGCTAGTCATCGATCAGATACATAGAGAATAAGTGTTATCTGGTATATAGTAGCAGCATGGGTTTGGGATTTGGAGGTTGTTTGGAGATTTGAAAATTTGATATTTAAAACAGAAATTTTACCATCTTCCACTTAAAACACGTAGATGGTGGAGAAATGGATGATAGATCCGATCAAGATCTCATGGTTCCGTCATCCCTAGCCATCATGGTCCCTGTTATACTTAGTCAAAGGAGGTAGTTAACCCAACCTGACAGAAGGATCCTTGTCGGCAGCCATGGCTTGCTTCGTCCAATGGGACCTTGTTGAGTTGGGATGGGTATTTGCCTAAGGGGACAAATTTGAATCCACCTTAGCTTACAGAGGGCTTTGTTCCTTATCGATTATATCCTATTGATTTTTATCTCAAGAATTTGATGCCACTAAGGAGCGTATTGGCTCTGGTCATAACCAGTATTTTGTGATGCCATTTTGGCGGCAAAACAACTCGGTTGAGAGGGCCTTGGGTCATAACCGTTTATTCTGCAGTGCTATTTGGCAGCAAAACTATCGATTATAGGACACATACCACGTTCTTATTGACAGGAGATTATTTTAGAATGGATCTTAGTGATATTTTTGACTAGGAATTTGGCTCTATATGAGCTGAAGTAAATTTTGATTTGTCCACCCCGGTAAACTATTGTGGAGGGTGGATGGATTTTGCTTTAACTACTTGATGAATTTATTTCAATTTTAAATATCTTGAAATTTAGGATTTTTGGGATTTTGAATTTTTGTGAGCTTTGAATTTCATGGGTATTTGGATAATATTTGAAATTAATCCATTCGGTTAAGATAAATGTTTAACACGGGCATCATTGGGGTGTTTGGAGTTATTTCCATTTAAATCTTTAAGCTTGTTGACCCTATTAATTTGCCGATAGGGGATCGAATTTTGTAGGCTTTATGCCTTTATTAGTGAATTCTCATTGTTATAAATCTTGAAGGCCTAATATAAATATATTAAAATAAGTATACTGAACACCCCAACCTTATATTTATTTTTTGATTCAAACCCTATCAACTCCTATTGATCTGCGTAGAAGGATCAGGTTCGAACTTAAATTCACTTATTGACCCGCACAGCATCCCTAGACGTCACATGTGTACCAATAACATGCTCGCCGGGGCCCATGCGAGTTTTGTGATTGCATTTATCCCTTTATGTACCTATGTGTATACAAACTATGGTGCATGTGTGGGAGTACTTTAAAATATTTAAGTTTTGCAAGTAATTGCCATTTGAATATACATAACATTTCATTTGAGAGCTTATATACGCCTTCTGTCCGCTAATACGAGTGTTGCGGATCCGGTGGCGTGGCGTAGCAGCTTCTGAATAGAGTTATTTGCTGCTTTAGATAGGTAGACTATCATGCACTATTTAATATTTTATTCAAATGGATTGTAGTACACTAACGAATCTTCTACTTCAGTTGAATGTAGATTTCAACCATTGGGGTGATTCAAAATACTTCAAATACCATCCCAAAATTCCAAAAATTTAAAGCTCCAAAAAATCCAAAATAAAAAAATCACAGAAAATCTAAAAAATCCCAAATATTTAAAATTGAAATCAACCATTCAATAACTTAAAGCAAAAAATTCAACCACCCTCGCAATAGTTTGCCGAGGTGGACAAATCTGAAAAATCACTTCACCTCACATAGAGCTAATGTCTAGTCGAAATTATGACTATGATCCATTCTCAAATAATCTCTTGCTAGTAAGGATGTGGTACGTGTCCTCTAACCGGTAGTTTTTCCACCAAATGACACTACAGGATATACGATTATAACCCGGGGCCCTCTAAATCGAGTGGTTTTGCCGCCAAATGGCATCACAAAATATCGATTATGGCCAGACCCAATACGCTCCTTCGTGGCATCAAATCTTTGAGATATGAATCAATAGGAAATGATCAATAGGGCACAAAGCCCTCTGTTAGCTATGGTGGATTCAAATTTATCCTCTTGGACAAACATTCACCTCTTATCTATAAGGTCCCTTTGGACGAAGCAACCCATTGCAGCCGACAAGGATCCTTCTATCATGTTGAGTTGACTATCTCATCTGACTAAGTAGACTAGGGACCACGATGGCCCGGGATGATGGAACCATCCTCTGATCGGCAGTTTTTCAGCCAAATGGCACCGCAGGATAAACGGTTATGACCTGGGGCTCTCTGAACCAAGTGATTTTATAGCCAAATGGCACCATGAAATACTGGTTATGGTCAGAGCCAATATGCTCCTTAGTGGCATCAAATCCTTGAGATATGAATCAATATGATATAATCAATAGCATTATAAGTTAATATTACTATTGTTAATGCTATGAAGTAATCATGTGTTCACATTTTAATAAAAATGAATGTTATTAAATATCATTGACAGAGAATAGTTAGTGATAAAAATTTATATTTAAACACATCCCTAAATATGGTACCAAGTGTTATGCTTTTTGTCAATTGAATGAAGATTGCTTCAAACTCCATCCCGATTTAAAAGAAAAAAAATTAACAAGCCAACATTGCAAAACATAATAATCTTAATCACAAGGATAAACACGAGTTGTAGTTCATGACAAATCTACTAAGAACGTATAACTTTTAAATGGAACCTAGCTAGTTACTTGTGAGGAGTCTAGGCCATCGATCTCTATCTCATCTTTTAATAAATTCTGATATTTGGGAATCAATGTTATTATCAATGATCAAATTCATGTTGAAAGTAATGTTATTATCATTTTTCTCTTATTGATAAAACCAATTATTTTGTTTAATAATGAAGCTCTATCCCATAGATTAAATTATCTTCCCATATTGCTAGTATTCATAATGATAATCCACATATTTTGATCTAGTGATATTTGACTCTATAAAAAATCCATCCATGAATGTTTATAAGGTTGATGGTAAGAATGAAAAATATTATGAAATTAATAGAATTATGATATTACATGAATGTTTATAAGTTTGATGGTAAGAATAAAAAATATGATGAAATTAATAGAATTATGATATTAATAAGTTTTAATAGTCTAGTAGTAATAATAAAACATTATAGTTATTTTTATTATTATTTTTTATTAGCCATAGAGGGCTTACAAGTTAATTTAAAAAAAAAGGTTACAAGTCCTTAGAGAGATCCAACACTTAATAAATGCTCAAAGACCTACAATCCAGAGAGAGAAGAGAGAGAAGAGAGAGAGAGAAAGAGAGAGAGAGAGAGAGAGAGAGAGAGAGAGAGAGAGAGAGAGAGAGAGAGAGAGAGATCTAATTAGTAAAGGACGAAGCCAAACCTAAAAAGCATGTTCAAGCTTGAGATATTCACATTAAGCTCCAGATATCCATTGAAAATCTACAAAAAAGAAACATGGAACACAAAAAGAAATACACAAAATATTAGAGTTATTTCTAAACCCTAAGCTGAGAAAATACTTAAAAAAATATTATTAAAATGTATTACGTGTGTATTTTTTAGTATTATACAATTTAGTGAATGCAAATGAAATGAACATTTATACGAAATATTTCTATTGTGAATCTAGTTCAAGTAGTGTGATTTTGATGATAACAAATATTATTATTTCTTGACTACTGCAATTCATGCATATTTGCTTTATTTGTCGATCACGTAGACTAGGATTGAGTTAATATGTAATTTCAATTTAAATGTATCTTTTACTTTGACTTGAGTCAAATGCACTTTAATGGATCCTGAAACTAATTAATCTTGCACGCACACACTTAGAGGGAGAAACTTAATGATTTAGAGTTTTTTTTTCTTTTTGATCATATCTTACAGGATGATTTTATATTGTCCTGAATGATCAGTCAAAATAGAAAACCTAATTAGGGTATCTGAGTCATGTAAACTTGCTTAAGAAAATCCTCTTGGATGACACTACCATCATCATGGACGATACGCTCAAATCACAAAAACTAGCTGCCAAACTCATTTAGGCAAGATTTTAATCTCTCAAAATTGTACTAATCATATATGATGATCCTGATCATCCTAAACAATTCATATAAATCATGCCTAAATTGATTAGGTGATTAAGGAAAAAAATTAAGGTTAGATCATTCAATCATATCATCCGGGACGATCGCAGAATCATCCTGGACGATCAATAAGAAAAACCTTAATCTTCTACTAAATCTCTTGGACTTCTTAAACAATCTGTTGGACAATAATGAGTGATTTTCACTAATCATATAAGATGATCCGATAATCATCCTGGACGATCAGTTATATTTCTTCATCATCATGATTTATCTCTTAGACGTCTTGAACTATTTGCTAGATAATAATGTATAATTTTGAACTAATCTTATGGGATAATGGCCAAATCATCCTAGACGATTAGAATAAACATTATGTTCTTATCATACAACAAACCCAGATTGTCCTGGTTGAAAGGACTGATTTAAACTAATCGTACAGGATGATCTGTCGATCGTCGTAGACAATCTTTGACAACAAGTTAAAAATTAGGCCATTTTAAGACCTCTTTTTAAGATCTCTCTATTACCAATGAGAAAATCTTTTGCTGTTGTATCGACCTGAGATAGCTTAGAGAAGGAGAAGGAGAGCTTGGGAGAGAGAGGGAGAGGATCTTGTGAGGGAGAGTTTGTGATGTGTTCATAAAGGTTGCTCCAAATAAAGATTGAAGTCATCTTCTTCAATCATCGTCCTTGGTTCTTTGGTGGCTCTAGGGAGGTCTTCTACAGTACTAGATTAAGGTTTTGTGCCTGCTTCAAGAGGAAACAAAAGGAGCTGGGGTTCTCTGTCAGCTTCAGGATGAAGCAAAAGGAGTCCAAGTTCTCTATCTCACCGGGGTCGGTGAAAAGAGTTTGTATGGGCATCTCAATCTTTTTAAGAGAAAAGGGAGAGATACTATAGTTTTTAGTGCAATACATGGAGGAGAGGCTCCGAGGAGTGGATGTAGGTCAGGTTGACCAAATCACTATAAAAATATGGTGTGTTCTTTCTATTTTTATTTCTATACTTTATTTTTTGCACTTTTAATATGGTTGATGGTATGGTTAAAAACTCTGATTTGTTTTATTAATCACTTTCAAATAAAGGGTTGATATTGTTTTTTTTTTAATATTAAACAAGATTTTTCTATTTGCTTAAGAATTTTTTAAAACTATCATTTCACCTCCCTCTTGGTTAGCCTTGAGCTAATTCATAATGGCTTAACAACCCTAATAAATTTTCAAGTGGTATTCAAAAATATAAAGTTTTAGAAAACTTTGATATAAAGATTCATGGCTAACTTTGATAATCCAAACATGACATAAGGGTATTCTATTACTCGACCACCCTTCTTTGATAATATACCATTTGATTTTAAAAAAAACCTTGCATGTCCACCTTTTGGCAATCTATAGATTATTGTATGTGGTTGCTTGTTAAAGAAGGATATTTAACACCATTTAGACTTGTTGATGGCATGAAAATTGAACTTCCTTTTACTGAATGGAATTTTTATGATAGAGAACTAGCTGAACTGAATGCTAAATATTTGAATTATTTTTTTTTTTGTTCACTGAAATCTAAATATTACTTAAGTGTTTCAACATGTGCAACTGTTAAAGAAATTTCGGATAGATTATGCATTACTTATGAAGGAACAAGTGAAGTTAAGCAATCTAGGTTAAATATTCTACTTCATAACTATAAAATTTTTTGCATGAAACCTAGTGAGTTAATATTTAAAATATATACTAGGTTAACAAAAATAGTCACCTCTCTGCATGCCTTAGGAAGAGAACTAACAAACTATGAGAAAGTTAATAAAATCTTGAGATGTTTACCTTCTTCCTTTGATACTAAGATTACTACTATAACAGAGTCCAAAGATTTAAATGTTTATTCTAAAGACAACTTACTTGGATCACTCATTGATTACGAGCAAGGAGTGTGCCAAAAATAACTGGATATAAGAGAGAAAAAGGACAAAACTATATTCTTAAAAGCTAAAGATTCAGACACTGATACTTCATGATCTGAGAATGAAGATATTGCCTTAATTACAAGGCAATATAAAAGCTTTTTGAGAAAGAAACAAAAGTACAATCAGAAATGGAATAAGAGTAAGAATATCAAGAATTTTAAAGATTCTTCAGATGTGATTTTCTTTGAATGCAGGAAGTTAAGAAATGTAAAAGTTGATTGCCCTGTACTTAAGGCTCTTTCAAGCAAGGAGAAGGGTGAGGAAAAAATCAAGTTCAAGAAAAGCAAGCTAAGAACCTAAAAGGCTT
The DNA here is from genome assembly GCA_022539455.1 of Dendrobium nobile. Classification (NCBI taxonomy): domain Eukaryota; kingdom Viridiplantae; phylum Streptophyta; class Magnoliopsida; order Asparagales; family Orchidaceae; genus Dendrobium; species Dendrobium nobile. The sequence goes on from CM039719.1 coordinate 15,111,206, forward strand.
TCTGGGCAGATTCTGCATCTAACTCCTCTGAAATTGAAGCTGAATAAAATATAACAAACTTGTGTTTGATGGTAAATAATTATCTTGGTCACTTTGAATAAGAAGAGGTAAGTGAATTAACATACGATCAATTGCTTGAAGTTTCTGAAAAAGTTCATTTATTTTATAAAAAGCTTAAAAAATCACATACTAGCCTGAAATTGGAATATCTGAACTTACAAAAAGAACATGAAGTTTTGATTAAAAATCATTCTACACTTGATTGTGATTATATAACTTTGTTGGATAAATTTGATTCGTTGAATGCAAAGCATCTTGATTTAACAAATGAGCATGATTCCTTAAAAAATTTACATGTTGAGCTAGAAAATGCATATAAGGAATTAAAAACTCTTGTGAGAGATTTAGATAGTAGGAGCATGCTTTGAAAGTTGAAATTCAAAATCTTAAAAGTGCAAACTAATTTTTACAAATAAAAATAAATGCTTTGAATGAAAATTAAAAACCACCTTCACTTGAAGAGTTTGACAATCCATCATAGCAGCATGAATCATTCAAACTTAAGAAGAGGCATTATAACCCAAGTAGATTAGTAAACACTTTTCCTAATATGTTTCTCTTGTGGCGTGTTAGGACATATCTCTCACACTTGCACCATTCACCGTAGTATACATTGGGCATGGAGACCTAAAGTTCAAAACTCACAGCATAATATGTATACATTACATTCGTCTTTCCATTAGAAGAGGCCTAAACCTATTTGGATTCTCAAATCTAACATTTGATGATTTAGTAGATGTTCTCTCTCACATGATCTCATGAGAGCATATGATATCTAGATAGTGAATGCTTATGCCATATGATAAGAGATGCTAATCAATTCATTTCGCTGGAGGCCAAGGTCTGAGGCAATGCCACTCTTGGAGAAAACACCACCAGGAAAGTGGTGGGCGTATTTGCAATCGAAAACTCTAAGAACCTTTTGATTGAAATTTTTTTACTTGTTGATGGCTTGAAACATAACTTGCTCAGCATCAGTTAGGTCAGTGATAAAGGCTTCAACATAAATTTTTTGTCAAATAGCTGCATTGTAAGCTTAAGTAATAACACATTTTTGCAGAGAAAAAGGATCAACAACATCTGTATACTTGATTTAAATAATATTGAATGTGTTGTTTCATTTTTCTTAAAATAATTATTGATGAGTCTTGGTTATGGCATAGAAGATTATGTCATACTAGCATGAAATACGTGAAAAGTAATAAAAAAGACTTAGTAAGAGAAGTCTTAAGATGAATTTATTAAGGACCACCTATGTGATACCTGTTAATAAAGGAAATAAGTAAAATCCTCTTTATATTCTATTAAGGACATTAGCACCTCTAAACCTTTAGAAGTCCTTCACATGGATTTATTTGGATCCATTAGCACTGCAAGCTTAGGCGGAAATGTCTTTAGATTTGTAATAGTCGATGACTACTCGAGATTCACTTGGGCTAAATTTTTTTCACATAAAAGTGATTCATTTGTTGAATTTAAATCATTTTTCACTTGGATTCAGAAAAAGTTAGGTTATGATATCTTAACAGTATCTAAAAAGAAGAAAAGGACCATAGTGGAAGTCTTTAGAGCCATACTTTTTGAGTATTCACTTCCAAAATACTTTTGAGGAAAAGTGGTGAACACAACTGTTATGTGTTGAATATGATGAATATTAGATCCAAATTGAATAAGACACCCTATGAGATCATTAAAGGTAAGACACCCAACTTTTCTCACCCCTTGTCTTTAGATGTAAGGTTTTCATTCTAAACAATGAGAAATCTCTCTTAGAAAAAGTTGACCCAAAATCTGATGAAGGAGTGTTCTTAGGTTATTCAAGTGTAGGAAAATCCTAAAGAGTGTTTAATAAGAGGATATTGATGGTGGAATATACTACTCATGTAGTATTTGATGAATCTAATTTTAAGAAGTTTAGGGTTGTGGAAGAAGATGAAGTAGGTGAGATTACCCAAGGAGTAAAAATTATAAATCTGAAAGAAAGGGTAGAACCTAAAAACACTTTGCTTAGAGAATAGAGATATTCTTTGAGTCATCCTAAAGAACTGATCTTAGGAGAGCCTTCTGAAGGTGTTAGAACTAGGCTTGGACTTAGAAAAGAAGTTAACCACTATACCTTCATCTCAATGACTGAACCCACCAACATTAATCAAGTCCTTTCTGATGAATTCTAAATCTTAGCTATGCAAGAGGAATTAAATTAATTTGTTATGAATGATGTCTAAGAGCTAATAGAAAGACCTAAAGACCAAAATGTAGTAAGAAATAAATGGGTAATTAAGAATAAAATGAATGATTCTAGTGTAATGGTTTGGAATAAGTCAAGATTTGTGGCTAAGGGGTATAATCAAATAGAAGGGATTGAATTTGAGGAGACTTTTTCCCCTATAACTAGATTTGAAGCAATTAGAGTATACTAGCCTTTGTATGTTATATGGAATTTAAGATTTTCCATATGGATATCAAGAGTGTGTTTTTAAATGAGGTAATAAAAGAAGATGTGTTTGTAGAGCAACCCCCTAGACTTTGAGAATTTCCAATTTCCAAATCATGTTTTTAAATTAAAAAAGCCTTTGTATGGTTTAAAACAGGCACCCAGGGTATAATATGATAGGGCTTAAGCACGTTCCCACTAGAAAGGGAGTTTGTTAAGGGGAGCATAGAAACCACCCTTTTTCTGAGGAAAGTTAGAGATGAATTACTCATTTTCTAAATCTATATTGATGATATACTTTTTAGGTATTCTAATAAAAATTTATGTGATGATTCTTCTAAAATAATGAGTAAGAAATTTGAGATGAATATGATGAAAGAATTATCCTACTTTTGGGGTTTAACATAAGGCAAATGGATGATGAAACTTTTAATTAATCAAAATACATTAAGGACATCTTGAAGAAAAATAAAATGGATAAAGTCGAACCAATAAACACTCCCATGAACTCCAGTGTTCCATTAGATAAAGATTTAAATGGAAAATTAATTGATCAAAAAAATATATAAGAATAATTAGTTCGCTCTTTTACTTGACGGCTAGTTGACCTGATATACTATATAATGTTTGTTTTTGTGCTAGATTTCAAGCTGATCTAAGGGAATCCCACATGAATGTAGTTTAGAAAATCTTTAGATATCTTTTAGGAACCCAAAACTTAAGAATTTGATATCCAAGTCACAATACTTCTTTTGAGATTATAGGATATTCTGATTTAGACTTTACAAGATATAGGATGGATAGAAAGAGTATCTCTTGAACATGTCAATTCATAGGACAATGCTTAGTCTCCTGGTCCAGTAAAAAATAAAACTCAGTTGCACTTTTCACTGCTCATGTTGAATATAAAGCCTTAGAAACTTGTTTGGCCCAAGTCCTTTGGTTAAAGCAATAGATTCTAAATTTAGGATTGCCTATAGACATAATGTTAATTCTACGTGATAATATTATTGCCATTTGCATTTTTAAAAATCATATCAAACATTCTATAACCAAACACATTGATATAAGACATCACTTTATTAGAGATCATGTTGCTAAAGGAGACATTGAGCTACACCATGTAGCAACTGAAAATTATTTGGCTGGCATCTTTATTAAATCAGTGACTATTGAAACTTTTTACATCTTAAGGACCAAATTATTATCATAGACATAAATGCATGAACTTGATTTTAATTGAACTCTGAATCTTCTATTTTATGATCTTTCTTTTATTTTGGTTTGCATGTTTGGTTTTGTTTATGTGATGCTAATTTATGTGTTTCATTTTTATGTTTTTTATCCTTCATCTTTTTTATCACTATTAGAATGACTTTTTTTTACCTTGCTTTTGTTTTTAAAAATTTGTAAATAATGATTAACAACCCTAAATCAGTTAAAAAAAGAAATAATATTGATTGTTTCTCTTCCTCTAACTCCTTTAGCGGTGTAATTCTCTTTACGAAGTAAAAAATCTATTTCAAATTAACAATTGGACTTTGAAATTGAGATATTTTCCATCTTCTTATAGTAATCTATCTCATATGAATAATATTCAAAGACATTAAATCACTTAAAAGCTATTTTGATCAAGTTGTTGCATTTATCATATGAATATGATTTTGCTTTTTGGTTTACTCCTCTTGATATTAGAGTGAGTTTTTCTTCTCTTATATCTGAATAGATATTCTCACAACTCAGAGTCTTTAAAAGTTTTGAAAGTGAGCTAGCATGCAAAAATAAAAAGTGGCATAAAAAGTGCCAAAAAAAATAAAAAAGATGCGTAACGAACGCCAAATAAATAAAAGATACACAAAGTGGAGTCCAAGCTGTAAGGAGTCCAAGCTGGGGCTAACAGGATCAATTGTTCTACTATTTTTTAAATTTTGGTAATATTAATTCATTTTTATTAAATTTTAATCCAATAACAAGGGACAATTATCATTTTTTAGTGTTGTTTAAAAAAAATGTGTTTATGCTCTTTTTATTATTTTTATCATCTTTTTGTTGTGCTTTTTACTTGTGTTTATTATGTTTTACTTGTTTCTTAATTATTGGGACATCTTTTTATCAACTTTATCCATCATCAGAATTTTTATTTTTTTGTTTACATCATCCTGGATGATATACTATCGTCTTAGATGATATCGTTAATTCGTTGTTCATCATCCATCTAATGACTAATCAGACTCTTTTATTTGAGATCGTCCTAATGATCCACATTGTCCTGGATGATATGATCAAATACTAACTCAATAATTGGTGATCGTCCTGGATGATTCCATCTTCATCTTGGATGATCCACATGATAAAAATGGTTGGATGTTTTAAATTCATCAAGTAGGATTCATTATTGCTAATTATTTTAGACGATCCACCTGTTCGTCTTGGATGATCTTTATAGTTAAAGATCATACTGGCTGACTCCTCAGAATATATGATTGCCTGTGTCTAATCATCCTGGATGATGTTTGATCATTTTGGATGATATAACTGCCTTTCTTACCAATCATTCTGGACAAATTATTACTTCTAATCTTCCTAGACGATCATGCGATTGTCCTAGATGATGTTCCCGACACTATATAAACAAACATTTTCCATTGGTTTTCTTCACACCAAAATCCTTCAAATCCTTCCCTCTTTCAGTCAAACTCTCAAAATGGCTTGTGGCAAGCATTCTAGGATGCTTACCGGAAGCTCCTCGATTGGAACTGTAGACCCTCACTTCACTTAAGAAGTAGAACATGTTGCTTACCTTCAGTACAAAATTATAGGGATTACATCCTCCAAGATAGTCCATCCCCACACACCGACTTATCCAGTATTAGAACTATTTACCCATACTACCATTACCTTTATTATCCCTCACATCCCTTTCCACTCCAAACTTCTATATGAATTCTTTGCCAGCCTTAGACTTAACTCTACTTACATTGCACTTCAATCTTATGTCAATAAAAGATCTATCAAAATCACTTATGAGGGCTATCATGAAATTCTTCAACTTTCCACCACTAGCAACAAGCTTCATATATTGGCCTTAGATCATGATTTCATTTGGAGCCCTATTAATCAGTATTTAAGACACACCAATGCCACTTTCCATGACGATGCATCTAATTCATTAGTTAAAGATGTTAGGATTATCCAACATGCCCTTAGAACTTCTATAATTCCCACTACAGGAAAAATGCCAAATACCGGTGGTTTTTTCCGGTGGTTATGAAGGCAAAACCGGCGGTTTTAAATTTTACCGGCGGTTTGTCAGCGGTTTTTGAACCGCCGGAAATATTGGCGTAGGAAACTTTTACCGGCGACTTATTATACTGGTGGTTCTTTTAGGCGGCGGTTTTCCAACGGCGAATGCCGCCGGTGACTATCTGAATTGTAACCGGCGGTTCTCCGGCCGTTAAGCCGCCGGTTATATTACTTGGTTTTTGAACCGCCATAAATTCTCTCTATCTATCGCTCTCTCTCTCTCTCTCTCTATCTCTCTCTTGTTCTCTCTCTCTCTCCCTCTCTTTTCTCTCTCCCTCTCCCTCTCTTTTCTCTCTCTCCCTCTCGATCTCTCGCTCTCTCTAACACTTGCTATCTATCTATCTCTCTTGTTCTCTCTCTCTCTCCCTCTACCTCATCTCAATGCTAGCTCTTGTTCTCTCTCTCTCTCCCTCCCTCTCTTCTCTCTCTCTCTCTCTCTCTCTCTCTCTCTCTCTCTCTCTCTCTTGCTCTCTCATATATCTCTCTCCCTCTACCTCTCTTTTCTCTCCCTCAATCTCTCTCTTCCTATCGTGCTCTAACCCAAAGTCACAATCAACAAATTAGATCTACACTAAACTAAAATAACACATAATAAAAAAAAATTTAGATCTACCCAAATGATTACAACATTACCTCTTGCATTACTACCAAAATCATTCAAAATAACTCTAACACTTGCAAATGTCTAATGATAACAAATAATCAAAGAAAAATGATAAAAAATTACCTTAAAATAGAAATCTAGGGTTGAAAAACGGAAGTCGGCGGTCGGTTTGGGGTCAGATTGGGTCGGCGGTCGGAGGTCGGAGATTAACTGTCGGCGGTCGGATTGGGGTCGGCAGCGACAAACGGAAGTCGATCCGAGCGGAGGTGACGACAGAGCGACTGAAACGAGAGAGAGAGAAGGAAAGAGTAAAAATGAAATGCGAAATTCAGGTCTGTTCGTATTAGGGCATTTACCAGCGGTTTACCGGCGGTCCGGACCGCCGGTAAAAAATAACTTATTATATAATGGCTCGTAGAGATTTCAATACCACTGAACTTCTCTTCCGATACATTGAACACATGACTAGTATTAGGGATCCTAAACATAAGAGAAAACTAAATTTCTTATGTTCATGAAATTAAGTAAAACCTTTAATATCCTACCCCACTAAACTATCATCATGCTTTCTACTCCAATAACTTCTTCCACGTCCTTCACAACTCTCATCTATATCCGAAGCATGAGGAGGTTGAGGGAGTAGAGGAAGAAGCTATTCTTAAACCTATTCCTATCCACCAACAGTCACAGCTGGATCAGCTGGTGGAGAGGTTTGCTAGTAGGAGGCCATGTTTATCTCTTATTTAGTTGTACAGGAGCAATAACATGCAGCAGATATTGATTATTTTAATGCGGTCCAATAACAATAGTAGCATGACCAGGATATGACCTGGTTTAGGGAGCTATTTTCTTCCATTCACAGTCTCTTTCAGCCACCACAACCACCTCCTTCACATGATCAGGGTCCTTACTTGTAGATTGCTTATTATTTTTATTTGGTGCTTGTACTGATGTTCTTTTATGTTTGTTGTTTTGTTTTGCATTTTTTCACATTTTTTAGAAGACAAAAAGGGGAGTAGTTGCTTATGTTTTTATTAGTGTATGTTTGTCTTATGTTAGTGTAACGTATCTTTTACCTTTTCTTGAGTCAAATGCACTTTAATGGATCTCGAAGCTAAGTAACATTACGCACACACACTTAGGGATACAAATTTAATGAGTTAGAGTTTTTCTATTTTTAATTATATCATCCTGGATGATTTATATATTATGAATCTGAAATTATAGATTAGACTTTTGATGATAACAAACATTCATGTTTTTCTATGATTGTCTTGCCTACTAATTTTTCAGGACAACAGATCGAATGAAACTCAAGCCAGCTCAAGATCAGGTAGATTTAGGTTGAGTCAAGTTTGTAATTTTTCCTTTCTTGAGTCAATTGTAAAAGTGGTTCCTGATGCTAAGTAATCTTGCACACACACACTTGATGGGTTTTTCTGAGTTTTTCTGTTTTGAGTACATCGGCCTGGACGATGTTCATATCGTCCAGGACGATCCAACTAAAAATGGAAACCCTAATTAGGGCATCCTGGTTAAGCAGCCATCACTAAGCAAATCATCCTGGATGATCCTTATATCAGCCAGGACGATAGGCTCAAATAAAAAAGAATCAGCCGCCATGATCAATTTAGGTATTCTTTATTTTAAAATATCGGCCAGGACGATCTCCATATCGTCCTGGACGATACAACACAATTATGCCTAAATTAATCTGGAAATTATGAAAAGCAATTAATATTAATTGATAAGATCACATAGGCCGGGCTGATCGCAAAATTGGCCAGGATGATGTCCTGGACGATTGACATCGGCCAGCATCTATTCCGGGTGATGTTCAGGATGATTGTACTTGAATTTGAACTACTCGGCCTGGAAGATATTGTATCGGCCTGGATGATGTAACCAATTTTCTTCTTATCGTCCCAAATCCTCCCGACTGATTGAGCTTATTTTGTACTGATCGGCCAGGACGATATTCCTATCGTCCAGGACGATAAAGTCAGTTCTTGAAATTCTATTTAAAGGACCCAAATTTTCTTATGCAACAAGACCTTGAGTGCTGCTATCTTGACCTGAGAGAGCCTTGGGAGAGGGAGAGAGGGAGAGAGAGAGAGGAACTTGTGAGGGGGAATTTATGAGAGGGATCACGAGGGTTGCTCCAAGCAAGGTTCCAAGACGTCATCTCCGTTCTTCGTCCTTCATCCTTAGGAGGTTCTTTGGAGGTCAACTTCGACAAAAGGTTTGGGTTCCCTACTCGCTTCAGGAGGAAGCAAAAAGAGTCGGTTCTCTGCCGTATCGGGGTTGGTGAAAGGAGTCTGTTGTAAAGGCTTCTCCGCCTAGCTGTGGGAGCTAAAGGAGAGACACTTAATTTGTGCAATACTCAGAGGGTGGCTCCGAGGAGTGGATGTAGGTCAAGGATTGACCGAACCACTATAAATCCGGTGTGATCTTTCTTTATTTTGCTTTCACGTTTATTTATTTTTTGCACTCTGATTTTTGTGGTGATTTTGATTTTAATTTTGTGCTTTACCTAAAGAAAATTTTTAAAATACCAATTCATCCCCCCTCATGGTTAGCCTCGGGCTAGTTCTTAAGGGCTTAACATCCCTAAAGAACTTCAATATCATCTTGAATGATCAATCAAAAATAAAAACTCTAATTAGGGCATCTAGGTTATGTAAACTTGCTTAAGCAAATCGTCTTGGATGATACTCCCATCATCCTAGACGATACGGTCAAATCATAAAAACCAGCCGCCAAACTCATTTAAGCAAGATTTTAATCTCTAAAAATTGAACTAATCATACAGGATGATCCTAATCATCCTAGATGATTTGTATCATTTATGCCTAAATTGATTAGGTGATTAAGGAGAGTAATTAAGGTTAGATCAATCGATCATATCATGCGGGATGATCACAGAGTCGTCATGGACGATCAGCAAGAAAAACTTTAGTCTTCTCCTGAATCTACTATATGTCTCGAACTATCTACTGGACTATAATGACTGAGTTTGAACTAATCATACATGATGCTCGATTTGTCTTCTAGATGTCACGAACTATCTGCTAGATGATAATATATGATTTTGAACTAATCATACAGGATGATGTCCAAATCATCTTCAATGATAAGAACAAACATTATGTCCTAATCATATAATAAACTCAGATCGTCATGGTTGGACGGGCTGGTTTAAAATAATCTTACAGGACGATCTATCCTGCATGATCTTTGACAGCAAGTTGAAATTAGGGTATTTTATTAGGTCTTATTTTTAATATATCTCTATTACTAATGAGAAAATCTTTTGCTATTGTCCCGACTTGAGAGAGCTTAGAGAAGGAGAGGGGGGGGGGGGGGGAGAGAGAGAGAGAGAGAGAGAGAGAGAGAGAGAGAGAGAGAGATGATCTTATGATGGGGAGTTTGTGAGGTGTTCACAAAGCTTGCTCCAAGTAAGGATTTAAATTGTCTTCTCAAATCCACGTCCTTGGTGGCTATAGAGAGATCTTTGTCAGCACTTGATCAATGTTCTCTACCTATTTCAGGAGGAAGCAAAAGGAGTTGGGGTTCTCTGCCTGCTTTAGGAGAAAATAAAAGGAGTCTAGGTTCTCTGCCTCATCGGTGTTAGTGAAAAGAGTTTGTAAGGGCTTCTCCGCCTTGTTGTGGGAGCAAAAGGAGAGACACTGTAGTTTTTAGTGCAACACCAGGAGGAGAGGCTCTGAGGAGTGGATGTAGGCACTGGCGGAGGGAGGGGGGGGGGCAAGGGGGGGCACGTGCCCCCCTAAAAAAAATTAAATGCATTTCTATGCTTATGTTCAGCAGCCTTTTTATTCCAAATTGAAGAAACGTATGTGCAGAGAGAAGAAAGCGGAAAGGGAAATAGGGAAGAAAGTAAAACAAGAAATATTATTCATGTCCTTCTCTGTTACAGTAAGTCTCTATATATAGACTTTAGTTTATAGCTAGACCCAATCAGTGACTGCCAACTCATTTAACGCATACAGGGAAATATTTTAATTAATTATTACAATACTTATACAAATTTATTTGGGTTAACAAGTATATACTATATAACAAAATATGGTTTTTTCTAGTAAATGCATTTCTTTCTCTTCCTTATAGCCCAAGCTTTATTTATTCAAACAATTGACATTTAATTAAGCATTATCACATTTATCTATGTGCAGAATTGTTTCAATTCCTCAATTTTATATTTTCTTTTTAGTACAAGCTTGAGCATTAATGATGTTGGAATTCGGCGATCTTGGGCTCGTTGGATTCGTCTCGTCGAGCCGCTCGATTCGACTATAAGCACGTCATGTTTGAAAGCCATTTGGTAACCTAAATTGTGGTTCGAACCTTCCAACAGTGCTTCGGGTCCTTGATTTGGATTCATTTGGGCTCGGATTGAGTCGAATTTGGTGTCGTTGGGTTTGTATTTCCGAGACACTCAATTCGACTGTAATTTTGCATTGAGATTCATGCCAGATCAAGATAATTTTTTTATAACGTATCAACTATTGATGAGAAAAGAATAAAGTTGAACATCAAAATGAAAAACTCATTCAAGTGCAAGTTATATTGATAATGAAGTAATCATTCAAATCTTTCAAAATATAAAAAACAGATGTTATAAACTATAAGTTATTTATTATTTTATATTTAATATTCTTCCTTCTTCATTAATAATTTGAAAAAAAAAATTTAAAACTGTCTATACCTGTCCCTAGTCCGAATGTAGAAAGTTGAAAAAAAAGTAAAAAAAAAATTATGCCCCCCTAAATATATTTTCTGGCTCCGCCACTGGATGTAGGTCAGGTTAACTGAACCACTATAAAAATCTGATGTGTTCTTTTTTTTTTTTTATTCATGTATTTTATTTTTTGCACTTTTTCTATGGTGATGGTATAGTTAAAATCTCTGATTTGTTTTGTTAATCACTTCCGCATCAAGGGTTGATTTCGCTTGTTTTAAAATATTCAAAAAAAGAAAAAATTCTGTTTGCTTTAGAATTTTTTAAAACTACCATTCACCCCATTCTTGGTTAGCCTCGGGTTATTTCATAAGGGCTTAACAACCCTAACAAACTTTTAATTTCAGTGTCAATATCTAATATCAAACTCTTTTACTAAAAGTTGGGTGTTATGAAAATATTATATTCAATATTATTTCTTTTTTTTTTTCTAGATGCTTCAAGCCAAAAAACTCACTACTAAAAAATTGGATTTTTTTGCAAGAGATGTTAGTAGCGGTTTAAAAACCGCTGCAAAAACCCTTCTTAATTAGGCTTTATGATACATCCTACATGTCTTACCTTTATATTTAAACAATCATGGAGTTTTTAATGCAACTTCTCATTCAATATCCTTTCTGCCTTTTTGCCTAATATGGGCTCATTCTTGCTTAGACCCAATATATGCCAACAGCTGGATTTTTTTTTGCCTTGTCTTTGTCTTTGACTGATAACTAACGTATGAGGCTTTAGTTTCTTCTCTCCTGATGTGTTATTTACTTCATCGGGAATAAGAGCAACGGGAGATGCTTCATACTAAATTACATAGCAGTTCCACTGTAGTTTTAAACATCAGAAATGCTATTTTGCTTAAGATTCAATCGAAGGAAGTGTTTGCAGGCGAATAGACATGTTTTGTTTTGGTTTTTTGTATATCTGGACTTTTTGGACGATTGGGTATGCTCTACCTACTTCCTCTGTTCTTTTATTTTGTGCCACTATCGAGCTATGCTGGAGTTTCTTCGTTTGTTGCATTCGGAGTCCCTCTTCACACTTATTTAAAAAAAAATTAAAAATTTTGAAAAATTGTGGCGGTTTAATCTGCCACAGTTCTGGGTTTTTTTTTTTTTTTTTTTGTGAGCTAATAGCTACGGTTATGCCCGCTACAATTCTGTAATTTTGTAGCGGCATAAACTATTGCTATAACTGTATGTCTACCCGAACGGTCAAAGAACCAACGTAGAATGTCTTTGATGTACATTGCAACAACAGTGGTCGTGCATCGATTTTGAAACCCATTGCAAATAAATTTGTGGTGGTTAAAACAGCCAGGAAAGGTCAAATTTTATGCTGCAGTAGCCCTTTTTCTGGTAGTGACTCTTATAGATGTAATTATACTATTACCTCATTTGCTCATTCTCATAACCTAAAAGATGGTAGAAATTTTATGTGGACTTGTCTTTGTAACATATAGCTCCTAATAGATGTAAGGCATTACTTATCACATCAAAATCTGAAAGTCAAATAAAATTTTAAAAATTCATTCATAAGAATTGGAATAAAACTAATTCTAAAATTTTAAGTTTATTTTATGCTAAGCTTTAAAAGATCCAATTCACACTTAATGTAGTTTCACACTTTCAATTAATTAAAAGAGAATGCGATTAATGGCCACTTAATAATTCCATAAACAATGGCCTACTTCAAAGCACATGTTAAGGCCTAATAATCGAGTTATTTAATCATAATTTTATTTTCATTTTTTTGAATGCTAAAATTTGTTTGAAATTATGCATAATTACCCATTTAATGAAGGAGTGTGAAAAATAAAAATTATGTACGATTATCCACGCCATCTCTTGCCAGACCGACCTTCTCGAGATTCAAACCATGCTCCACTTTTCAAATACCATTTCCCTTCTCCACTCAGCCCACTGAGACAAAATAACACAATTTTTTTTTAATTTATATTATAACTTAGCTTATGGCGGAAATTCCACCGCAGCTCGGTCGCAAAAAAAAATAGTCAAAAATTTCTATCACAAAATTGTCACCCTTTTCAAACAAAAATAATCTGCTGCAAATCATTCGCAAACTATTAACTTTCTTGTAATGTAAGAAGAAGAAGAAAAAAAAAGAAGTGAACTTCTCTCGACCCAAAAATGAATATGGAAGTTGAACGAGGTCGTAGAAGGCAAAAGCCTAGTAGAGTGATAAATTCCATCACAACTTGACAACTCAAAGTTACCTCCTTAGCCAACCACTCCGCTCAAACATTACCAGCATTCTTAATATGAGAAATTCTATAACTAAATTTATTGAGTAAGATCAAAATTTTTTGGATTAGATGATCACCCAATTATATGATTCCACCATTAGATCTATTACTATTAAAACTGCACTCAATGTGTATTATGTTTTAGATCTACATAAATGAAAACCTTTAGACTCAAATGTCGAACTCCAAAAATAACACTATTGAAAATCAAGGTACGATAAAAGTAAGTTACCTCAAGCCAAATAACTTTTCCAACTAGTTCAACAAACAAAATGGGTCCGAAGACTCCCAAAATGAACATTTTCTCTAGATCTTTTTTTCCTCGATTTTTCTCTCTAGCTAGCTGCTTTAACCTTTTTTTTTTTGCGTGCAATAGTATATTTCAATTTTTGTAGTAAAGATATTTTCCATAGTTTCGCGTGCCTTCAACGGATAAATGTTGTTATAAAAAACAAAGAAACTGGTGCCGCATAAAATAGCATCACAGCAACTCAGAAGACATTTTCCATTATTAATTCCTTCAAATAATTAAAAAAAGTAAAAATATTAGTAGTGGGTAAAACTGCCGGTCTTGAAACCGCCGTTGAATGTCTTTGCACCGTATTGTAATCACGGCGGACATCCAACGGTCATAAAATCGTTGCAGAAATATTAGTGGTGGGGTGGGTAAAACTGTCGAGAAAAGTTAAAATTTGTGCAGCGAAAATCTGATTTTTTTGTAGTGGTCTAATATCAAACTCTTTTACTAAAAGTTGGTGATATGGAAAAATTATATTCAATATTACTTCATTTTTTTATTCTAGATGCTTCAAACAAAACTCTTATAGATGTAATTATACTATTATCTGCTTTACTTATTCTCATAACCTAAAAGATGGTAGAAATTAAGTATTTTTACTCTTCATCTCTTACGAACTATTCTTAATTTTTCTCACACCACCTACTACGTCCTATTCATCATCCAAGATCAACTTCCACTCAACCCAAACCTCATAACCATTGTAAAATTTCATGTATATATATCTTTCACCCAAACTAGCTAGATAAGTCTAAGGCTTCTTTGGGATGGCTGTTTCATTGCCTTATAAAACATCTTTTTAGTACAAAAAATTCTAATTCAAAAAAAATTTTAACTAAAACACTATTTTAGAAAGCATTAATAAAGCTGTCCCAAATGAACCCTAAGACCTAGGCTTATTACCAAGCTGTCAACGCTAATTCAGGCTTCGTTTGGGACAGCTTTCGTATTACTTTATAAAGCAGTTTCTTAGTTTTTTTTTTTTTTTTTTTTTTTTGAAAAGAAAATTTTGTACTAAAAAATAGCCTTAGTAGAAGTAACAAAGTCGTCCCAAACTGAGCCTTAAACTCAAGCAAGCTTTACCATCCACTCTATACCAATAGTCTACATCAAAATGAAACCATTTACCATAAATACCCCAGATTTAGCCTTACTTAAAACCTATTCCTCATAGAGATATTTCAAATAATCCCAAAGTAGAATAGTCTTGTGATTTTCACCACTAAACCTCTCATATTTTCATCATAAATAATACTTTCAATTGTTTTTCTTTTTATTGAAAGTACGAATAAAATATCAATTTAATGTAAATCTATTTTTGTAACTGAAAATTCATTTTGGATAAAACTGATTATTTTAACTTATCAATTAAATTAATATATTTAGGATCATAATAATAATAGACTTATCTTTACTTAATACGTTTACTTATATAACCTATTTGGAACTAAAATGTCTTTTATATTTATTAAATCTATGTATATTAATTTAAAAGCACAATTAATTGGTACGTATTTTCTGTGGTTTATTTTTTTCTTAAGTCTGCTTATTTATTTGATTTATTCTGTTTATTTAAAAGCATATTAATTTGTTGTTTGAGCTTAGGGTTTAGGATAATATTATGGACTTGTCTCCCACAAATATTAGAAAGCATTCTACATTCCCTTAAAAAATTGAGATTATGCCCTTCAATTGCAATGTCAAAATTATTGGCTCACTTTAGCGCGCATCATTAAAATTAAGACTTGTATTTTTTTTGTTAATGTTGAAAGGGACCTTAGGCTTCATTTGGGACAGCTTTTTCTCTGCCTTTAAAAACAACTTTTTAGAGCAAAAAATTATTGAACTATGAATTCAGAAAATTTTTTTACAAAAATGTTGCTTTTAAAAAACAGTATGAGAACTGTCTAGAACGAAGACTAAGGTTTCATTTCATTTGGGATAGCTTTCTTATTGTTTTTGAAAGAAGCTTTCTAGTGTAAAAATTTTTATTTCAAAAAATTTTTGTACTAAAAAGCTGCTTTAAAAAGCAGTAAGAAAGTTATCTCAAGCGAAAAAAAATAAGAACCCATATTTTCTATTTAGGCTTCGTTTGGGACGACTTTTTTACTGCTTTCTGAAACGGAGTTTTAGTACAAATTTTTTTATTTTTGTACTAAAACTCCGTTTCAGAAAGCAATAAAAAAAGCCGTCCCAAACGAAGCCTTTGTTTGGAAGGGGTGAAGTGGGAGGATTGCTTGAATTAAGATTCGAGCATACAACTTTTAGAAAAAATGGGGTTGTTATCCCATCAATCGCGTAAGGAGACCACAAAAAAACGGGGAGTGAGATATTTTACTTGCAATATTTTCAAAATGTGAATGTAAAGGATTATATCATATTTCAATATAAGGGTATTAATTTGCATTTAAAAATTATTTACTTTATATTTTTCCAAATAAAAATAGAATGGGGAATTTGTTCAAACACGCAAATTATGAGATATGAAATTTCAAATTTCTCTAAAATTTTCTAACAGAAAAATCAAAATCTTTCTCTCCAAAGTTCTTAAAGTATTTCTTTCTTAAGGGTGAATGAAAGTTTTTACATTGCAATTTACATTTAGGGTGTATAAGTGATCAAGAAAATTTGATTAAACCTATTTTTTTATTTTCAATGAAATAAAGATAATTTAGAGCGATATAATTATGGAACAATAATTATAACGTCTCATATAACAGTAACAACAACAAACGCTTCAAGACGTTAAAGAGAAATCCTCGTTGCTCTCTCTTCTATGTCTCTCATGCATTTATGGCTCTTACATCTTACTTGCTGTTAAAATACAAAGCCATTTCCTCACAATTGAATTGAAATAAACTCTCCTGAAATAGATTGTAACGTACTCCACAGCTTCCTCTTCCTTATATAAATCCTTCTGATCCTCTTCTCCACCATCTCCTCATCACAACTGAAGCACCCATACTACTTTCTTCAATATCCCGCTCACATATCCATGGCAAATCACTCTTCAGCAGCTTTTGCCATCCTCCTCCTCCTGGCTGCAGCAATGGCGACACCTCAAAAAGCTTCCTCCTTGCCCTTAGATGTAAGCAGCGTCTTGAGATGCTGGGAAGCGCTCTCCTACTTCGACGGCTGTTTCCCCAAGGTGGTGGTGCCGGCGGCCCTCAACGTCCAGCTGAAGCTGACGATAGAGTGCTGCAGAGCATTGGAAGAGATAAGAGAGAACTGTTTCCCAAGCATTTACAGTCCCATCTTCTCCTTTGCTCCGAAGTTGGGTTCTGTTTTCCTACAAATTTGTGGAGATCAATCCGCACCTGCGCCGCAGCCTGCAACCATTGATTAGTTATTGCTTGATTATAAGAAGCACGCACCACCTTTTCTTCTCAAGTTTGTCTTTGTTTGCTATATGTTTTGAATAACAAATGAGTTCTGATAAAGCGGGTCAGTGCTTCTAAAAGTGCTTTGATCGATTTTTGATCCGATTTTAGTCTAAAATGTAATTGTGTGATTGGTTTATAAATTGAAAGAAAAGCTGATTATGATGAATTATACTTGAACCTATTACTAAACTAGGAGTGATATCTGCAATTTTTATCCAGTTAGCTTCGATTAAAACTCAGATATTTCTATTTCAACCGAAGCAAATTTGAGTTGAGCAGAAAATAATGAATTTGTAATTTTTTTTTTAATGATATTTTGACTAATTAAGACAAATTCATACACAATACATATGCAATCTTTGAACTCAATATTTGTTGATTGATAGCTAAAGCTCACAACCAATAGACCAAGATGCATTAATGCATATGAATTTCTAGCTAAATTTCAAGATAATTTGAATACAATGACCAAACTTTTTTCGTATAGTGTTCATGAAAAGAAAAGCCTTTAGAGTTTTCATCTCTCTCTTTCTTTTAAAGGCAAAATTATAAGGACGAGAGAAATTTAAGTGAAAATATTTAATGTTACAATATCTCAATAAAAATTTGATCAACATGAATTGTAAAGGATTATAACTTGCTTTGGGATGAGTGTAGTATATTAACAATTTGAATTTCTCTTATCTTAAAGTAATCCAAGAGCTTTAGCTTTAAGAAGCTTCTTGATAAAAAAAATGAATATAATATCCTGTAATATAATTAACAGTATAAACCAGGAACAAAAATTCCGAATGACATTAAGGAAAAAACATAGTTTGAAATTTCTTGTGTCTTTTGATGAAGAGTGTGAGGAAAATTTATGTGAAAAAAAATACCATCAAAATATCCTAAAAAACTCATGAGGATGAGATTGACAATGCATGTTAAATAAAATGACTGTTTATATAGTGACTGGGGGTGGTGGAGTGACTTGAAAAATTATGAATATGATTTAGGCCTCCAACAATCACTAAACAATGCTTAGATTTTCTTTAATATAAAAATTTAAAAAATCTCACTTAATATATGCAAGTATACGTGCCGAATCAAGTAATATAGCAATAGAGTATATTATCGATCACACGAGAAAGAATGTTTACTTGTAAACACTAGTGCTGCCTATTACAATTACAACAATTATCCTACTCAATAAAAATAAGGGTTGGTGGAGCTTCAATCACTTTTGTAAAAATCAATATAAAAATAATAGATACACTTATATGAATAAAATGTTTTGGTTTGGTTTGATGAAATATAAATTAATATATTTCCTAATGATTTTCTTTTTAATGTAATGTTATTCAGAGCACATACATCTTCGATTGCTAAGTCAAGCATGAAGAGGCAAACAAATGGTCCAACTCATTTTACTCTCAATGCCACTCTAAACTCTCATAATCTGTCACTCTATTGCAATCTTAGAAGAGTAAGTAAAGTATGATTACATGAAGAACAAATGAAGCAAACTCATTTTCATTAATTGCATAAAAGAAAGGAAGTATAGAAGAAAAGATATCACTAGAATGTTCAACAATCTCATCTATACTCCTCCATGAACTTAAAAAATTACTTCCATAAACACTGACCAAACACTCTAATGAAGTGGATCAAGTATTCCCTAAATTTTGCTTAGTTGTCACTCCTAAAAGAATTTCAGAGAGACACTCTGAAGTGTGGCTTTTACTAAGTGACTGAACTCACTTATAAATATTACAAAAGTGCTATTTATAGAAAAATACAAAAAATAGATTCTAGCATCGCGTTGCTCGAGACACTTACGCCGTGACACCTATAAAATGAACTAACGTCGTAGCGTTAAATTGTTTCCTCCGCTGTAGTGCTTTCTGACATAGATCCACTATTTAATGAATTGACTCATCAGTTCCTTGGCAAAATGTTTCCTAACGATTACAATTGTAGCTCTATGGCGCTGTTGAAGATTGAGCGCTATGGCGTCTACGTAGCACTTTTTTGACTTGGCGGCACTTACTTTTGGCATCGCAGTGCTATACAGACAGATACTATGCTTTGCAATGCTAACTCCTCTGACGCTGCGGCACTGTCTAGATAGAGACTAGGCTTTGCGGCCGCTATATCCACATTTTGGCGCTCTAGCGGTGTCAATTATGGTGCTGCAACGGTATTGTGTCCGACGCCACAGCGTTGTACCAGTACTTAAAAATTTTCCCATTTCTTATATTTTTCTGCACAAATACAACTAAAATAACACATAAAATATAATATTATTTATACTTATCCTATATTAATTGAACTAAGGATTTTGACTTGATTTAAGTCTAATAAGATTTGTATTTTTATGTGGCATTTATTGATTTCCTATGAATTATTGGATTATATTAATTTTTCTTATTTAATTTGGTAGAAAATTTTGATAAGTTGTAAGTGGTCTTTTGGAGCACTACAATGCTGTTTTCTTAGAGCTGCAGAGTTAATTTTCATCCCTATTTGTAGCACTTTGATGCTATCATGAGGCACCAGAATATTCTTTTTTTTTTTCAGGAAATAATAAATGAAAAATGTCTCTTGAGGTGCTGCGGCGCTGTTTTACTGAGCCATGCGGAACCAATTTCGTTGTTTTCTGGAACAGTATTTGTCCCTTAAAAGCACTAAAAAATTATGGAAAATTTTCTTTACTATAAAAAATTT
Organism: Dendrobium nobile; assembly: GCA_022539455.1. Classification (NCBI taxonomy): domain Eukaryota; kingdom Viridiplantae; phylum Streptophyta; class Magnoliopsida; order Asparagales; family Orchidaceae; genus Dendrobium; species Dendrobium nobile. Next base: position 15,131,010 of record CM039719.1, read on the forward strand.
AAATCTACTACTGCCTGCAAAAAATGGTTAAAGTAGCTAGAGAAAAATGGAGAAAAAAAGATCTAGAGAGAATGTTCATTTTGTGAGTCTTCGAATCAATTTTGTCCATCGATTTAGTTGGAAAAGTTCTTCAACTTAAGGTAAGTTACTTCTATCATACCTTGGTTTTGGAGTTCAACATTAGACTCTAAATGTTTTCTTTTATGTAGATCTATAACTTAATAGACATTGAGTATAGTTTTTATAGTAATAAATCTAATGGTAGAATCATATAATTGGGTGATCATCTGTTTCAAAAATTTTTGATGTTACTCAGTAATTTTAGTTATAGAATTTCTCATATAAAGAATGATGGTAATACTTGTGCAGAGTGATTGGCCAAGGAGATAACTTCAAGTTGTCAAGTTGTGATTGAACTTATCGCTATGCTAGGGGTTTTCCTTTAGCAACCTTGAATAGTGGCCATATTCATCTTCGTGTCAAGTGAAGTTCTCTTCTTTTTCTTCTTCTTACACTACAGGAAAGTTAGCAGTTTGCGACTGATTTGCGGCGGACTTTATGGTCGATTATTTTTTGTTGAAAATGATGACGGATTTGCGATAAAAATTTTTGATGATTTTTGAAGACGGAGTACTTGAGGTGGAATTTTCGTCACAAGGTAAGTTATAATATAAAGAAAAAAAGCTATTTATATTATTTTGTCTATGTGGCCGAGTAGAGAAGGGCAGTGTATTTGACGAGTGGAGCATGGTTTGAATCTTGGGGAGGCCGATCAAGGTGGAGATGGCACGGGCATTCTAGTCAGGCATGGGCAGCCGGTCAGGGGTGCATGGGCAGTGCAGTCAAGCATCGGCAACGGACAATCTGGTTAGGTGCGGGTAGAGGACAACCCACCCATCGGGTAGAATTTTTTTTTGGTTGAAAGTTTATCATATATCTGTCGTAAATCTGCCGAAAATATTTGCAGTTAATTTTTTTTTCTGCTACAAATAATTTTATGATGCCACTTTTTACGTAGGATTATATTCTGCCGCAAATCATATTTTGCGACAAATTTTCCTTATTTTGAGCCAGATTTGCCTGTTGCAAAAAAGATAACTTTCCTGTAGTGTTACTCGCTTGCATTTCTCCTTATTTTCCTTCGGGCTCTCTACTCATGTAATATGTTTTCTTTTTGGGTAATTTTTCCTTTTGGTGTTTATGGTTCCCATGTACTCATCTTTTGCAATGTTGGATGGTTTCCCATCCAAGAGCTCTAATCTAGGATTTTTGTCTTCTAAGAACTAGTCCAAATCTTGTAAGGTGGCTTTGGCGGGTTTGGCCTCTACGAATATATTTTTGGATCTTAAACATACTGCTCATCATGGATTACATGCTCTCTAGATTTTTAAAGATAAAATCCAAGCTCTTGCAACCCCTTTTGAATTTACTTTAGTTGGTAAATTTACTTCACATTGTCCCCATCTCAAGTCGATCCATAGTTTTTTTTTTTTTGCTCTAAAGTTATATGGTGATTTTTCTGTTACCCTTCTGGACCCTCATCATGTTTTAATTAAGCTTTCATATGATTTATACTATAGTCAAATTTTTGCCCCGAGGGCTTATTTCATTAACAAAAGCTATATGAAATTAAGGGTGTCAATATTTGACATGACATCAAAACCCGACCCAAACCTGACCCAAAATTTCAGCTTGGACCCGACCCGTTTGAAAAACGGGTCGATTTCGGGTTCAAGTATTCGACCCGTTTGAAAAATGGGTCGAGTTCGGGTTGACCCGATGGGTTACCGGGTCAACCTAGAAACCCGTTTAGAGTGACCTGCTCGCGCTACCCGCGGCTGCCCGTACCTGCCCTGGCTGCCCGTACCTGCCCCGGCTGCCCACGCGCTGCTCGAGCCTACCCGCGCAGACGCTGTTGCTCGCGCGTCACGCCCGCGTTCACGCTGCCCGCTTGCACCCGCGCTGCTCGCCCTTGTCCGTGAGCCTCAGCGTTGCAAGCGTCCGCGCCAGCGTACCCGAGTCCGCACGCCGGAGCTCTCGTGTCTGCGTGCCCGCTGTTCCTTCCGCTTACGTTCCCTTGTCGGGTCGGGTCAACCCGGCATCCCGACGGATCAGGTCCAGGTCCAATTTTCCTACCCGTTTACCTATCCGGGTCGGGTTAGGGTCTACCCGATTAATCCTGAATCAGTTCTGAGTTCGACCCAAACCCGACCCGTGACCCGAACTGGCTTTAGTGTACTGTGAATGTTGTTTCCTTTCCCCTGTTATTAATGTTTCCAATTTTACTCAAGAAGTGGCTTTAGGTCTCTGTCCTAAGTCTTTAAGGAGGGGATGGCGGTGGATGGCTCTTTAACTAAAGAAAATTTTGATGGCATAGATTTTTTAGTTTCCATTTTTACTATATCTAATAATATTATTGTTCACCTTTCTATTCATTGTAATGCTAATTCCACAAAAAATATGGTGGAGGCTCCATCTCCACCTAAGGATATCTGTAACCTTAATGCTTCTCATTTTTTATCTTTACCTATTTTTAGTAAGCAATTTGGGGGTGTTTCTAATGGGATTATTCCTCTCTGAGTTTGCTGTAATGTTTACCCAGAATCATCCAAGGAGTGTCTTTCACAAAATTCAAATTCTGTGTGGGAAAAAGGTAAAATCCAATCTGATGCTGAGTTTATTTTTGATATTAATTTATTTGGTAGCATGTACTCATTACATGGATTTTCAAAAGATTTTAAGGTGCCATCTAGAAAAAAAGAAAAAGAAAAGGAACTTAAAAAAAAATATCAAAATCTACTAGCCTCGATTTTTTTGATTAACTAGATCTAAAGCTACTATATATTCTGATTTTTAATGCTTAGTTCCCTTATATGGAATGCCACGGGGTGGGTAATATCTCTAATTGTGCTCATCTTCGAATCTTTTTTGCATTCATAAAATTGCATTCTTGGTTGTTCTGGATCCTTTCATTTATGTGTCTAAGTTTGTTCAGTGTCAGCGGCAATTAGGTTTTCATTCCTCTTTTGCTAATCTTAATGTTAAAATTTGGTTATTTTAAGAAGAAGAGATTAGGTTTTCTATTATGGCTAGATATGGTAGACTTTCTTTGTGGCATCAGCTATAAGGCTTTGCTGATTTTTTTGAAGGCATATTGTTTGGGGAGGTGATTTCAATATTGCTGCTAGATCTTTTGAGAGCATTGGTGGGTCTCCTTCCTCCTTGACTATTATGGAAGATTTTAATCACATGATTATGGACTGTGGTCTCTTTGACATTGGTTTCATTAGTCCCAAGTTTACTTGGTCTAATAACAAAATGTGGGAGAGACTTGATAGAATTCTTTTTAACTTTGATTAGATTTCTTTTTTTCCAAAATATCATTGTGGAACATCTTAGTAGAACTAACTATGACCATGCTCCCCTACTTTATCATTTTGAAGAAGTTAATACTGTTATTTGTGGTTCTTTTCATTTTCAAAACATGTGGCTTTGCTCCAATGACTTTTTTAAGGTTGTAGATGGTAATTAGGTTGCTCCTATTTCCTACTAAAAAGTATCCAATGGCATTATTTCTTTTGCTCTTAAGCTTAAACATTTAAAACAAGCGATCAGATGGTGGAATAAACATGTCTTTGTGAATATCTTTGACAATATTCTTAAAGCTGATCAAGATACTATTCATTTGGAGAATATTGTTTTGGCTAATGGTACTAACAATGATAAAAGAGTTTTATGTGGGGGATAGAAACACTAAATATTTCCATGCTGCTAATAACAAAAGAGTTTTATCCATTATTAAAAGAAAATCAAATCTAACTGTGGTTCTTGGTTGGAGAATATGGATTCCATTTCTCATTTTAAAGATATTATTGGTAATTCTAATGTGGTGGAGGTTCTCTCTAATCCTGATTGTATTCCTTTTATCATTTCTGATGATGACAACTTTAAGTTCTCTAAATGCCCTAATGATTCTAAAATCTTCAATGTCCTCATGGAGATGATCAAGGACATGAATTGGGGCCCTGAAGATTTTACTACTTTTTTCCAAAGATGTTGGCATATTATTAATGAGGATTTATGTTTTATTATTGGGTTCCCTTTAATGGGATGCCTCTTACTAAGTTTTTTCTCGAGCACCTCTTTAGCTCTTATTCCTAAATGTGATAATCTAGAATGCTAGAATGACTTCAAACCCATTAGCTTAATTATATACTACTTTTACTAAACCTATTTCTAAAATATTTGCTAATAGAATGACATCTCCTCTTCATCACACCATCTCCTCTATCCAAACTGGTTTTGTTAAAGGTAGGAGCAGATGAGACAATATTCTTCTTGCTCAAGAAATTATCCTTTACTTTAACCATAAAGTTGTTGGTCATAAATTCCTGATGAATTTAGATATTTCCAAAGCTTATGGAAACATTAATTGGTCTTTTATTTACAATATTCCGGAGCTGTTTGGTTTTAACGATTATTCTCTTTTGCTTATTAGCAATATTATTAAAAATGTTTAGTATTTTGTTATTATCAATGACAATCCCATGGATTCTTTGAGGCAGCTAAATGTCTTAGATAGAGTGATCCTTTTTCTCCTACCATTTACATTATTGTTACTAAGTATTTCTTTAGAGTTCTTCATATTTTGTTCTCTAAATATAAAGGCCTAGCCTATATTAACTTTTGTTTTATGAATATTTCCCATTTATGCTTTACAAATAATATCATGATTTTTTTGTAACGGTTCTATTAAGAATGTTTTAAAAAAAATTTGTTTTCCTTAATACTTTTGGTAATTAAAGTGGTTTTTGTTCTAATAATAAAAAATATTATTTTATTCCTAGTAAAGGCATGCATCAGAGTAAGATTAATTACATTACCAACTAATAGGTTTCTTTAAGCAATCTCTTTCTATATCTTATTTGGGTACTTCCTTCTATAAAGGTAGAAAGAAAAGCTTTCTTTTTTATAAATGTTTTTAGAATATTCATGGTATACTTTCTGCTTAGGAGTTTAAGCTGCTTTCGATGGGTAGAAAAATTAGTTTTGATTAAAAGTGTTCTTACCTTTACCCCTATCTATCTTTGTCAAACTATTTCCTCTACATTGAGGGTTTGTAATAAATTGGATAATCTCTTTAAGAGATTTTTCTGGGGTTCTACCTAGGATATGAAAAAAAAATTATTGAAGGTCTTGGAATTCCTACATTGGTCATCGATCTATCATGAATATGGTTAATTGTTTCTCTATTAAAATTTGGTGGAAATTCTTTATTAACAAATCCTTATGGGCCAACTATATAAATATTAAATATTATAATAACTTTTATCCTTCTCAATGAGTTTTTTTAAAGTGGTCAATCGGTTATTTGGTCTAGAATGTGTAAAGTTAAATGGCTTCCTGAGAATTTTATCCAATGAGGTATTGGATTTGGGTCCTCTTACGTTTGGCAAGATGACTGGATTAGGAAAGGTTTTATTGATTCTCTTCTCAACACCCATTCTTTGCCTAACTTGAAAGTTTCTAAGTTCATTTTGAATGGTAGTTGGAACTTTGATCTATCGAGCATGTTCCTATTGTGTCGGCTAGTAAAATTTATAATATCCCTATTAACGCCTTTTTAAAAGACCAACATATATTAATTTATTTGTTGATGGTGATTCCTATACAAAAGATTTGTAGAACTATGTCGGAAACAGATCCACTTTTTAACTTTGTTTTTCACAAAATTTGGAATTTTGTTATCCCTTCTAGCATCCCTATTTTAACTTGGAGGATTCTTAATGGGTTGCTTCCTATTAATGTGAATCATTAGAAGAAAGGTTTCATTATAACTTCTAAATGCTAGTGTTTTTTTTTTAACTTGGAGACTATTCAATATGCTTTTATAGAGGGTTTTATTGCTACTGATATTTAGCATGCTTTAGATAATGATATGGGCTTAATATGAATTATGTTAATATTAACTGGTCCATTGCCGACATTCACCGGTCCGTTGCCAATATTCACCGCCAACCTTGCCCATGTTTGCCGCCATCTTTGTCGAAGTTCGCCACCTTGTTGCTGACGTTTGCCATCTTATTTGCCAAAAATACACCTTAAGTTTTTTCTTTTGTCATGGATGTTCTCGGAAGACATTTGTAAGAGATTGTAGCATGGTGTTTGCATTTTATTTTTGATATTCTTCTTATTGATGAGTCTAGAGAGGGAGTTGATGTGTATATTATTTAGTAGAGATTAGAAATCTATTATTAAATGAGATTACATAGAGTGAGAGTGAGAGGTGTATATTATTAATTGAGATTAGAATGCCAGAGATTAGAATGCTCTTACAAAATTTTCTGTTAGAGTAAGTTATTAAATTAGCATATACTTGAAACTGTTAAGGAAGCTCTTATGGAAGATAATATTATAGAGGGTGAGTGATTTGCTTTAGATGGTTTATAGAGATTAGAATGTTGTTGAGTGGCTAGTTTTACTCTTAGAAATAAGATACAAAATGATCGAGCACATATGTGAAAATGTTTGAGAATCCCTTATGGAAGATAATATTAGAGAGAGTGAGAGATTTTCCTTAGATGGTATTATCACGCAAACTACATTTTCACACGTCAAGAAAATTGGTAAATTTGCTGGAAATATCTCTAGCACAAACTATATTTTCACACAGGTATCCCCAAAAGACTTATACACGTCTTTCTTGGCATGGTAGGATTGAAGACCATGGAAACAGTTTCACCCAACACCGATCATACACGTCTTTCTTGACATGGAAGGCAGGCTATGACTCTTTGTGTTTTCCCTAAATGGGAGAGACGACGAGAGGCTATCATAATTTTTATTGATCGGGGACCTATATGTAATATCATTAGTTGATTTATAAATAAAATTACAATCTATCTATTTTCCTTCAATAGATGTTACAATAATATTTAATATATTAATATTATATGTAGGATATATTATGTATATCAGAAATCAAAGAAGTTGGATGTATAATCGATTAGTACAAGGATAAAAAATATTAACACAAATTAGTTAAATGAGTGAATTTTTTCATTCAGATAGCTTGTCAACTGCCCAGCTTTATCTCAGATAGAAAGTTTTGATGCCCATATTCTAAACATAAAAATTAAATGCACCTAAGCCCTGATTATGTAACTGTTGATCTATACCATAAATGGTTCATACTAGAATATTGATATTGGACTTCTCATGGTGAGTTTGAACCATATTTTGATTCTCAATGCTGCCCATCTATAAGTTCTACTAAAGCTGAGGAAAAAAATATCTGACTTGATCTTAAGGACTTAGTTTATGATATGATGTAACTAGAGCATAATTTGAACAATACACAGAAGAGCCACCTAATAAGGAGGCCAAAAATTTTTATGATTTATTGCATGCTTTCCAATAATCAATATGGAAGAGATATAACACTCACTTAGAGTTATCCATTGATGTAAAGATGTTAAGTATAAAGGCAGAATATAATATCCTCTATGAATGTTTTAATCAATTCATTGATTTGCTTCAGAAAACCAACCCGACAAGTAACATAACTTCTAAAGGTTTATACCAAACTAAGATGTTGGTTTCCAAACTTTGTTTGGCATGTACAAAGATAGATTACTTTGTCAATGGATACATATTATACTATTAAAAATGATTTATCAAAGATTGCATGTTGTCATTATAATGCACCAAGATTTAAATCAAAGTTGGAACAAAAAGAAAGCTGGAAGTACCTGCGAGGAAGATGTTACTTACCTATAATTTCTAGACTATAATGATTACATGCATCCATAAGATCTTCTAAACATATGAGATGACATAATAAATACCTCTTACAAGAAGGTGTTATTACACATCTGTTAGAAGCAGAGGTCTGGAAACACTTTGATCGTACATATCACACCTTTTTCATAGAATCAAGAAATGTAAGATTAGGTTTATACACAGATGATTTTACTCTATTTAGATAGTATACTTTACCATATTCGTGTTAGCCCATGATACTCACCACTTACAAACTTTTTCCAGAGTTATGTATGACTACTCCTTACATATTTCTGACGCTTATCATTTTATTACCATATAATCCAAAAATGAAGATCGATGTATTCTTACAACTGTTAATTGATGATTTAAAATTATTGTGGGAAGAGGGAGGAAGTACATATGATATCTCCACCAAATAAAACTTTATAATAAAGGCAACATTACTTTGGACAATTGATAACTTTCTTCTGTACGGTATGCTCTTAGGTTGGAACACTTTTAGTAAGTTAGCTTGTCAATATTATATAGAATATATAAAGTTATTCACTTTAAAGTATGAAGGGAAGAATACTTAGTTCTAGTGTCACCATATGTTCTTACCTAGAAGTCATCCTTTCAAGCAAAATTAGGATGCCTTTACTAAAAGTAAAATGATGATGTCACAACCTCCCGTTAAATTAACTCATGAAGAAATATTTGAAAGAGTAAAGTTCATGCCCATAATTGTGAATTTTCTAATATTAGCTGATTAAAAATTTCTAAGGTATGATATCAACCATAATTAGACTAAGAAAAGTATTTTTTACTCATTATCATATTGGATGAAAAAACTGATTAGATATAACTTGGATGTGATGCATTTAGAGAATATTATTTTTTATAAAATTTTCAATTCAGTCATGGGCATCAAAGACAAATTCAAAGATAATATAAAAGTAATGATAGAATTAAAGGAAATTTATAGGAGGATAGTATTAGAATTGAAGGATGGTGGAAATGGAAAACTTCTCAAACCAAAGGCTCCTTTCACCTTGACTTTAGTGCAGAGAGGATCAGTTTATGAATGGGTTGAGATTCTATGGGCTCTTGATGGATTCTCTTCCAATCTAAGTAGATGTGTTAACATAAAATTAGGGAGTTGTTTGGATTGAAAATCTTGACTTCTATATCTTCATGTAATGCTACTACCAACTATATTTAGTTTTATGCTAGATCAAGTTTTAAAGCCCTTGATTGATCTAAGTGTCTTCTTCAAAGATTGTGCTCTTTAAAATTAAATGCAGAGCACTTGATTCTTATGGAGCAGCATATTTCTTTCATTTTGTATAAACTGAGAATACATTACTTTCAATATTTTTTGACTCTATGGAGCATCTACCCGTACATTTATTACATGAGGCTATATTAGGTGGACCTAATCAGTATCGATAGATGTATCATTTTGAGAGATATATGAATAATTTCAAAAAAACACAACATAAAGTCTCAAATTGTGAAACATATTTAATATACAAGACAACTTAGTTTTGCTTATTTTAATTTGAAACAAATTCAAAATCAAGTAAGAGTATTGCTCCTTAAAATGTGGGTAAATCCTCGAATATCTATATTCAACAAAATTGGTGAACCTGTAGGCATTAGAACCATGCACTAATTAATTGATAAGGATATGAGAGTTGCCAGATTGTATGTCTTTCTTAACTGTGATGAAGTTGAGCCATATCTCGAATAAGTATGACTTAGATTGTTCATATATTTATTACCCATAAATTTAATCTAAAACCTAAACTTTCAAGAGTTTTATTAATGGTTTAAATACATCAAAACCAATAGAATTCCCAAAGATAATGGGAACAAAATTCCTTAATTGGTATAAAAATATGGTATATATTTTGACTATTCATTTCAGCTAATTTGTCTTAATTTGTTAACAATGTAGTCAATAAATATGCTAATAATATATTTTATCTACTAATTAAGTGTACACTCAAAATAGTGATTTGCAGTATCATGGGCTACTTGATCTAGCTTGGTGACCAAATAAATTAGTGAAATTTACCCATTTTTTTGTTAATAACTATAAATTATAAACAAATTTTTGGTGTGAAGGTAGGAAGACAGATAATTCTAGTGTATATGTAAGAGGGAACACCCATACAGGTAATAATTCTGAGTACTACGGGGTATTATAAAAAATATTATAGTTAGAATATCACGATCACGAAAAAAATATGCATATATTTAATTGCGATTAGTTTGATCCAGTACAGAACAGAGGTACAAGAATACATCTACTTTAGGGTATAATAGAACTAAAGCAAGGTAGAAGATATGTAAACTTTAACCCATTCATCATTGCTAACCAGGCAAGCTAAGTCTACTTTACTAACAATCTGAATAAATTACGAGGCAAATAGAATTGGATCGTAGTTATGAAGACCAAAACCAAAGGGAGTAATTAAGAAAGCCACATCAATACCACTAGTACATCAAGGAGAGTTTATGTCAAACTTAAAAGATCTTACTAATGATGTGGATGATCAAATTATAACAACTGAGAGTGAATTGCAGTTAGAAGAAGTAGATTTAAACATAGAGGAAAGTTATGAAGAATCTAAAAGTGGTGTAGATGTTTCATCATATGAAAGTTAATCAATATAAGGTAAATGATTTTTGAAAATTAATTATGAATTAACAATTTATATTAATAATATGATTTATTTAAACAATATGAAAATAATTAATTTAATTTCTGTTCTATTTTATTTATTTATTTAATGTATTATTTTATACTAAAATTTTACTATAATTTACATTGCTAATATTTCTCAAAAAATTTTACAGCTGATTTCAGGTGATGAGAGTTACATAGGATTGATAGAAAAATTTTTTAGTAGGTTTAAAATGAAGATGACTCATGGCTCACCAAGTAGGTCTATAAGTACCGAGGGGACCTCTTCTCAGCTTTCCACTCAGAGTAAGCCTACCCTTTCTTTACCTACTTCTTCAGCCAGTAGCCTATAATTCTACTCACTAGATCCATGCTTTCCTAGCCAAATGCCACACAGAGTACTCCCTTCTATCCTAATTACCCACCCCCACCTTCTCATGGTGCCCCCCCTCATTATCCATATTTATCATGTGTCACACCATACTATCCCACAAAATTCCCTAAGCCAGCTACAGGTGAACCTTGCACCCCAGCTACAGTAGAGAAAATAATATAGGGCCACTTGCCACTTATTAAATGAAATTGATGGTAACACGTACATACTTATTTTATTATTAACATTCAACTAAAATTGAATAAATATTTTTGTCACCCAACATATTTTTTGTCGGTTTCACCCATCAAATTAACGGATGCATAAAATACGGGACATAATATAGAGCATGTATGATGCATCATATATTTCTTAGAAGAAAGTCCCCAAAGAAGTGTGAGAGATGTAGTTTAGAGAGTTTGAGGTTAGTTATTATATAAATATATTTTATGTTATATTTTTTTACCTAAGCTAACAAAAATGTATATTCTATATTGTATGTTTTTAAATGTAGAAAGATTTTTGTTGGATGCCCAAGCATAATGAAAAAATTAGGAAGAATTTTGAGAATCATGGGGAGACTTGCATGTGAGACATATTTACAAATATTAGAAAGTCAAACGAGCGACCACTCTGAATTGGTGCGAGTGTATGGGCTGAGTTTAAAGTGCTTGGGGTAGCCTAGAGTATAACATGAGGATGAACTGAAATATACATAATAAAGCTTCTTATATTGGGGGTATGAGTAGTTCCCTTCATATTGGGGTTTAGTTACATATATCGAGCACAACAGATATTTGGTAGGGAATTTTAAAATATTTTAATAATTTACTTTAATATAAATATTAATGTAATTCTATTATAGAAAGAGGTGTTAGGTAGCGAACTAACCCCTATTAAATTATATAGTTATACCCACATACAGTAGAAGGACCAGCAATGGGTTGATGAGCGAGCAAGGAAAGCTTACATAACTATATAAGTTTAATATTTTTTATGTCATGTCTAAATTTTTTAATTTTTTATTAAATTTCATAGGAGGAGTATATTCGGCTTCGAGAGAACCAGGCTACAACAGGTGAGGGTTTTTCTTGCAAATCAACATAATATTATGACTACCACCTTTGGTCGCAAGCGGTAGGATGAATTCAACATGATAAAGTTTATGGTTTAGGATTGCAAGCTTATACATATACGGGGTAGACATATGGTGGCTCAAGCTTCTAAGAAAGTAGGTAGGAGCCCTAATATAGCCAATAGGTAGTTGCCCTTACAGCCGAGATAGACTAGGCTAAGAAATGACAAGCTGATTGGCAGATGCAGCAGTAGATGAAAATGCATCAAACTCAGTTGTTGGATGAAATGCAAAAAATGATGGAGCCGTTTAATGGAAATAAGGCAGCTTAGCACAGGAGAAGACTGATTCAAATTAGATGTTGTGTAGTTTTTCTGAACATTTGTATATATTTGTTATTGGACATTTTTGTAGTTTTAAACAAATAAACTTTAAATTTCATTTTAAATTATTTGGTTAATTAATTTGGAATGTAGGTTTATATTCAATATTTGGTGATGTTTTTTATTATAGGTTCATATTTGAATGAACATATTATTGGAATCTTTATATGTAGTTTCTATTATATAAAAAAAATTCCTAAGAGAGAAGGCTATTTTTTGGTTTATGCTACAGGTTTTCGATGAATTATTCGCCAAAAAAAACTGTCAAAAAATATGATATGATGAAATGTATATAAATTTATGCTAGATTTACCAATTTTATTTGTCAATAATAGTCTGATATAATAAGGTGGTGGATTATCCAGCAGTAATTTTAGCATAATAATTGTACCTGAAATATCGACGGATATAATGGCAGAATTTGTTAGAAGAAAATGACGTGCTTCCTTAATTATTTTCACCAAAATTGCTCATTAAAATCTATCAAAAAATTTTTAGGCTAGAAGATGTGAACGGCTACAACAATGAGATTTTTCCCAATAGATATGAGGCATGCGAGTTTTCTCCTAGATTTTTGCTGGGTTTTTGGCTTATTTGGAGAGGTCAATAGGTACAGAGTCCTCTGTTAGCTAACGTGGACTCAAATTTACCCCCTTAGACAAATATTCACCTTAAGTCTATATGGTACACTTGAACAAAGCAACCCATGGCTGCCGACAAGGATCCTTCTATTAGGTTGGGTCAACTACGTCCTTCTTTGACTAAGTAGACTATGTACCATGATGAACATGGAAAAATTCATGAGATCTTGACTGGATCTATCATAATTCCCCCCACCATCATCTTTAAGTGCAATGTGATAAATTTCTATTTTTAATATTAAATTTTAAAATACCAACTCATACTATTATTGTAAGACGAATACTATATATCTTTTTTATGAGTAGCCTTAATTGAAAGTTCTCTCTCGCTAACAAAAGGGGTAATTAACTATAGGTGATTTCTCCTATATATAACCTGAACTCAAATAAAAAATTCCTCGCAAAATGAGGGAGAAATCTCTAGGTAATGTCTTATTTCAAAACTCAATCTACCTTTTGAAAATTTTCCTCAAAACTTACTCATTAAAGCTCCCCTCAACAATCTAAAAAATAAAAAGAAAGGGGCCGTGGAGAGGCTGGGGTGCAAATTTTTTGAGTCCATAGAATATGCGTCATCTAAGAAGACTCATCATTGGCTTTATTAGATGCTCCTTTGGTAGAAAGGATTAATATGTGCAGACTAGTGAATGATGCAATGATAAAGTAAACATAAAGTAATGATTACTGTGGTCAAATTGAGATGCATTGGTGATGCTGAAGATTGATATATTAAAGACTCCTTCCCTGGTTTCATCAAATTGGGATGCATTTTGCCTATATTCTGTTAAAAAAACATTCTAAGGATAAATGTATTGCTTTCTCTATTGGCTGCCCTAACATTTTAAAATTTCAAGAAGTCAATATTCTATAAATTCAACCATAGCAAATTAGTCAAACTTTTTTAGTTATGAACATAAGAGATTACTCTCTAAACCACATATAGTCTATTTTTTGTTTGAGTTTCTTTTTTGTTCTCTTATTAACTCCAATTGTCATGGCTTATCAGGAATTAATTATTTTCTTTTTCATTGGTTGGCTATTGTAGAATTGATGTTGAAGAATAAGGTTATCTCCATATCTTTTGCTTTAAGGAGATGCTTGTTATTGGGTGCAACTTGGTTTATGTGAACAACAAGTAAAAATAGTTTTACTTAGATTTACTATCTTCCTTATATGACCCAATAACTGATTTGATATTCTTAAGCAGGATCACAAAATGGAAGAAATGTATGATATTCAATTAAACCATGAGGAATCTTTTTGGCTACTACTCACATAATGAATTCTTGCATCATATTAATCCTTTTCAAGAAAATTAACTGCATAATAATCCAAAACTATAAATATTAGCAGACAGAATACAGGTATAATACATCATTTATGAAATTCATTTTCAAATTAGACCAATAATATTTATATATGAATATAACATTCAATTATCAAAATTCCAATAAATCATTCCACATGGATTTGACGTCTCCACCATTTATATTTGCACATTTTTCCCACTTATCGTACGCCCCGAGAATGCTACCTAGAACAAAAGTGAAAAATTACTTTTTACTGAGTGTTTCATTTTTTAAAATCACCTGAAGCATTTCAATTTTGTAAAATTGATCAAGAGTTTCAAATTTCTAAGCGTTTCAGTTTATAAAGATGCTAGTGATCTTCTTCTTCATCATCGTTTATTACGTTTACTCCACATTTTTTGTTGCAGAAATTGAAGGCATGGCTAAGGTCAATTTTTTTATTCCAGGATAACTTATTTTCGTTCAGGTTTATCATCTAGGGTTAGGTTTTTTTTGTATATTCCATACCGATGGGTACCTGTTTGTACCTATGCATATCAGAGTTCACCAGTGTGTACTTCTGGGAACCCTATCTGGGTACCGCTTCATACCTTATATGGGTACCATACTGCTGGGTACCTCTCTATTCGGTGTAGAAATAGAAGACATGGCTAACATCCAATTTTTGTTACCATGATAAGTTTTATTTCTATAAATGTCAATTTTATGATTTAGGGTTAGGGTTTTTTGTATATTATGTAGTAGGTACTGTTTGGGTATCGCTGGGTACCATCTAGTTATCCCGTTTTGGTATCCTACTTGTTTACCACATCATGGTACCGTAGGGTATCGCTGGGTAACTGTTGGTGCCATATTTGGGTATTTTTTTGTGGGTACTACTGGGTACTTTTTACTGATCAACTACAATTAACTTTCAAGGATATGTTCCAATGTTTATTTTTCATTGCAGAACTTTGATATTTAGAGAAGTATGAGATCATTTGGTTGAAAATTTTGACCAAGATTTTTTGGATAGGCCGACACAAGTTTAGCTGCATCAGTTTTTATTGATGCCACGCTTCATTTAAAATGTTATTCTGGTTTATAAGCTATTGTTATTCTGGGATATATTGAAGCATTGCTTCATCATTAAGGTGCGGATGTTAACAGTCACTAACAATGAAGTTTTCTTGATCTTATGAAAACTAGACAGAGGAATTATTTTGACTTGGGAAGTTCCCAAATCACTTGGAAATCCATCAATGACATAAAGAAGGAGGTGCTTTGTCTAGACGACTCAACTCCACTTCCTGAGCTTGTGAAGAAATTCATCATTTACTTATTGTTCAACCTTTTCTTTCCTTTGTGTAACTACTGAACACTAGCTACTATCCTTAGTGTAGCTCATAATATATAACATTTTTTATCTTATAATTGGCCAAAATCAATTAAAGATTTCCTCGTGGGTAAGTTCGACACAATTGCAAAGAAGTTTGTGAAAGGCCAACCACTCAATTACATGAATAGCTTTGTACATATTTTATTTATGAGTACATATAGATTTTTTGATGTGAGCTTGATTCCACAATATTACTTTTTGGGTTGAAAGCCTTGTTTTTGCTTGCAGATATGGTTTCTTGAGTATACAACAATACACAAACCAGTGGATTCTAAATCAAGATTGTATTTTCTTTACTGGGGTTGTGATATAATGTATAGCAAAGAAGAGGCTTCTAATTTATTTGAAGGTCTCAAAGATGTACAAATCATACTTTCTTTTGAAGAAATAACTAGTAAAGAAAGGGTATTATTCAATACTTCACCCCTTTTAACATCCTCATGATTCTCCTGATCAAACATCCACTTCACCTCAAATATTTCCCAACAAACAACTCACCGTGCACAAATATCATCAAGTTGTTTCTTAACCTTCCACCTCACCCACTTTCTTCAAACCCGTCAGCCCATTCAAACTGCCCAACCCACCAAGCTCCCCCAGCCCCCCAGGTACCATGAATAGCAAAAACCTTATCCCCTTGGTGAGTCATACCGTCAGAATATTGAGGAAGCCCTCGATCATGGCTTAGAACAAAATTCTTCATAGAAGGTTAGCACATGTTGACTCAACATCAGCTCTAATTGAGATACTAGTCACTATAGTAGAACACCATGTATTTGAACTGTAATAGGAGGATGGGAGATATAATGCCATGGAGAAGTTTTTGTCTGAGAACTTTCTAGCTTTTAAAGTTTAAACACTATATAACAAGCATAATCTTCTTCAAGGACTATAACATATGAGAAGAGGACTCCTATGGATAATCTCTTTGTTAATGTCAATGAAAGCCCAATTGGACATGATGCAACGAAGGATGCCAACATACCTTATTTATCGAAGGTGGATATGTTACCTTATGCACCAAAGGGTGAGGAGCATGATAAGGTGGATGAGGGCCTTATTTCAACTTATAGTACTGACATAAAAAGAAGGGTGTGATGAAGGGATGATCAGAAGCCTAAAGATTTGAAGACCTCATTCTCTATCGGTGAAAATAAGAAGAGGAAGCCAAGGTTAATGAAGAAAGAAGTTATAAGGTATACTCCTATGGAAAGACTGGCCACTGTTGCTACTTCTTGTATAATTGATGTTGATACCTTAAAATCACTCGAACCCACACCAGCAGCTGCCTCAATAGAATATCCTTAAAGGGCTATGATATGTGAAGATATGTGGTATTCATCGGCAGTTGTCTCCAGAAGAATAAGGATAAGTAATTTTGAATTATGTTACAAACATACCCTATTGGTTACTATCATAATAAATTTAATATTCATTATATGTACATAATAACATCACACAAAACTACCTCTTAAGTAAATGGCAAAGATGTTGTGGGAGTTCAGTTTGTGTAGGACAACATCCAAATGTTGTTATCAACTCAATTTGTAAATCTTGCCAATCACTCAGATTTAGGAACTTATTCTTCTTATCTCCATATAATTTTTGCTTTAGTAATTGCTTATACAGATCTATTATAAATGCATTTTCAATTGGATACCAAGGGTGATAAAGAATAACAGTTTCTAGATCACAGGGTGACCTATCAATATAACTTAAATAGGTTACTTCGCTTTTAGGATGAGTTAGCTCATGATGATGTTGTTGAATAAATTTAGTACTAGCTAGGTGATGATATTTCTCAAAAAATTTGCTTTCCACACATCGCCATCCTTCTTCATTAAGAAAAATGCCTGTTTTTTTTGCCTCAACAACCATCTCCTCTCTCTAAGACTCCTCAACCACATAATTATAATGTTCTTTCCATATATGTACATAACATATTTAATTTCATTTTCCCTAGCTTGTTGCTCAAGAAGACCTTCAGAACACTTTGCCATACATTCATGGATCTTAATGAGGGCAATGTCAACAAAGGCTTTTATAAGCATACCTATATGAAATTTAGCATCCAGCTAAAGTAGTTTATAGACCAAATTAAAATATCATGAATAAAATAACTACCATAAGTTAAATGAATAATTAGTATAATAAATCATAATAAATATCACAACAAACCATTTTAAATAGCTGAACCACCACAACTATTAACTGTAATTGTTACAACCAACAAAACTTAATATACTAATTATAGCAAGTACTTAACATTAATGATAGGTACATATAATTACACAGTGGTACTGATTGGTATTGAGTTAATAGAAGCTTATTGTAGATTTGGTTTTATGAATTATGGTTTTGATGATAGCAAGCAATACGACTGCCTTTTTCTACTGACATTTCAGGGCCAAGAGATCAGATGACAAATGGAACCAGCTCAAGAATGGGTAGATTAGGGTTGAGTCAGTCCGTAACTTTTCTTTTCCCTTTCTTGAGTCAATTATAATCTTGGAAGTGTCTGATGCTAAGTAACCCTACACACACACTTGAGTGATTATTTTCTTAACTGATTTAGAATTTTTGTTTTTACTCACATCATCCCGGACGATATTTATATCATCCTGGATGATCGGGTTTAAAACAAAAACCCTAATTAGGACTCCTAGTCAAGGCAGCCGTCATTAGGATATCGACTTGGATGATACATGTATCGGCTAGGACGATATGCTCAATATAGAAAGAATTCACCAACATGATCTATTTAGGCATTCTTTATTTTGGATATCGGCCAGCATGATCATGTATCGTCCTGGACGATTTGATACAATTATGCCTAAATTGATAAGACAATTAAGGTAAGCAATTAAGGATGATTGATACGATCACATTGTCCGGGACAATATCAATATTATTCAGGATGATCTATTCAAAAACCTTAGTTGATTTTGGACGATCAATATCGGCCAAATCATATTCAGGGCGATGTTCTAGACGATTTACCTCTGATTTGAACTAATCATCCAGGATGATCGTGAGATCATCCACGATGATCAAGCTAATTTTCAATCGTCTAGACCCCCATTAAGGGCGATGTTCAGTACGATAGTCCATGATTTGTACTGATCGGCCAGGACAATATCCATATCATCCTGGATGATAATGTCGGTTCTTAAAATTCTATTTAAAGGATCCAATTTTTCTCATGTAAGAGACCTTGAATGCTGCTATCTTGACCTAAGAGAGCCTTGGGAGAAGGGGAGAGAGAGAGAGAGAGAGAGAGAGAGAGAGAGAGAGAGAGAGAGAGAGAGAGAGAGAGAGAGAGAGAGAGAGAGAGAGAGAGAGAGAAACTTGTGAGGGGGAGTTTATAAGAGGGTTCATAAGGGTTACTCCAAACAAGGTTCCAAGTCGTCTTCTTCGATTTTCATCCTTCATTCTTGGGAGGTTCTTGGGAGGTCTACTTCAGCAAAAGGTCCGGGTTCTCTACCCGCTTCAGGAAGAAGCAAAAGGAGTCGGTTCTCTGCTCGCTTCAGAAGGAAGTAGAAGGAGTCAGTTCTCTACCGCACCAAGGTGGGTGAAAAGGAGTTGGTTGTAAAGGCTTCTCCACCTAGCTGTGGGAGCTAAAGGAGAGACACTTACTTAATGCAATACCTGGAGGGCGCCTTCAGGGAGTGGACGTAGGTCAAGTTGACCGAACCACTATAAACTCTTGTGTTCTTTTTACTGCTTCTGCATTTTAATTTTTCGCACTTAATTTTCTATGGTGATTTTGGTTTGTGCTTATTGTGATTTGATCTAAGAAAGTTTTTTTTTTAAATACCAATTCACCCCCCCCTCTTGGTCAGCCTCGGGCTAGTTATTAAGGGCTTAACATCCCTAATGAACTTTCAAGTGGCATCAGAGCGGGATTCATAAAAACTTGAAAGTTCGTTAGGGATGCTAGGCCCTTATGAACTAGCGCAAGGCTAATAAAGAAATAGGTGAATTGGAAAAGAAGAATCTTAAATCAAAATATAAACCAAAACCAATATCACCATAATAAAAACCAAATGCGGAAGTAATAAATAAAGAACACATCGGATTTATAGTGGTTCGGTCAAACCTTGACCTACGTCCACTCCTCGGAGGCACCCTCCAAGTATGCACTAAACTAAGTGTCTCTCCTTTAGCCCCCACAGCTAGGCAGAGAAGCCCTTACAAAATCACTCCCACCTTCCCCGGTGCGGCGGAGTCGCCGGGTCCTTTGACATCAAAGAGATATTCTTCTTTGGTGAACTTCCCTCGAGATAAGCTTTGAATCAGACGATATTCAGGTGCGAGCTTGCCGGAGCAACAATGTGGAATCCCCTCCACACTCCCTTGAGTCCCCCCTCATAGGATCTTCTCCTTCTCTCAAACTCCACCCTTTCCTCACTCCCTTTCAAGCTCTCTCTTCAAGTTTCCCCAAAAAGAACGAAGCTACAATGGCTGCCAAAGACACTTACAAAGTGTCATGTCATAGCTTAAATAGAAGATCTCAAAACAAGCTCATTAATGCAAGTTGCCGACATTATCGTCCAGGATGATAGGTAGATCATCATGTACGATCAGTACAATTTAAGCCCAATCAGCTGGGACGATTTGAGACGATCAGAAGAAATTTGTTCATATCTTCCAAGACGATAATATATCGTTCTGGACGATCAGAATAAATCGTGGAATATCGTCCTGAACATCGCCCTGAAAAATAGTTATCAGATGTCCAATCGTCCAATAGATCATCCTGGCCGATTCTACGATCGTCCAGGATGATTTGTTCATGTAATCAAGTCATAATTACTTTCCTTAATTTCTATAGAAATTTTGGAAAAATTGTCTTGGATCGTCCTGGATGATATTTTATAGTCATGGACGATCCACCTTGACTATGTCCAAAAATAAGTAATTCTTAAATAGATTCGGCGGCTGATTGTTTCTGTTTTGAGCCTATCATCCTGGCCGATACAAAATCATCTAGGACGATGTGTTTTGCATAATGACGGCTACTTTAATAAGGATGCCCTAATTATGGTTTCTTCTTTTGAACAGATCGTCCAGGCCGATATAAATATCGTTCCGGATGATGTTACCAAAAACAGTGAACTCTAGGGAACAGTCAGAAAATCTTCTAAGTTACAAAGCATCAGGAGCCACATCAAATATAATAGACTCAAGAAAGGAAAAAGTGTACAAACTAACTTAGTCCTAGTCTACCCAAACTTGAGTTGGTTCCAAATTGTAGTCTTATCGTATGGACCTAAAATGTCAGTAGATAAAGCAGTCATATAGAAATAAGTGAAAGTTCTTTAGGGATGTTAAGCCCTATAGAACTGGCCCAAGGTTAACCAAGAGGGGGGGAGGTGAATTGTTATTTTAAAAATCTTTAGACAAAAGCACAAAAACAAACCAAATCACCACAAAGAAATAATGTGCGGAATAAATAAATGCGGAAGCAGTAAAAACAAGAACACAAGGGTTTATAGTGGTTTGGTCAACTCGACTTACGTCCACTCCCCGGAGACACCCTCCAAGTATTGCACTACAATCGTGACTCTCCTTTAGCCCCACAGCTAGGCGAAGAAGCCTTTACAAACACCTCTTTTTGCTACACCCGGCAAGGCAGAGAACCTTCCTCCTGAAGCAGGCAGAGAACCTCGATCGCTTGCTGGAATTTACCTTTCCCAACTCTTCCAAGGACAAGAGACTGTGGGGAAGAAGAAGTGGAACAATGCTTGGAGCAACCCTTATGAATCCCCTCATAAGATCCTGTCTCTCTCTCCCTCTCTCTCTCTCTCTCTCTCCTTTAGGTTTTCTCAGGTCAAGACAGCAGCCAAGGATGATCAAAAATGTTGAACAAGAGCTTTTAAATAGAAGAGCTTCAAAGGAGCTCATTAATTGCAAGTTGCTGACTATATCGTCCAGGATGATATGGACATCGTCCTGGCTGATCAGTACAAATTTCATGAGATCGGCCAGAGCATCGCCCTGAGTGCAAACTGGACGATTAAAAATTGGCTTGATTGTCCAGGATGATATCTTGATCGTCCCGGCCGATCAGTTCAAATCAGAGGAAAATCATCCAGAGCATCGCCCTGAATGCAAGATGTCCGATTCAGATCGTCTAGGAGTAACTAAGGTTTTTTGACTAGATCGTCCTGGCCGATCCTAGGATCGTCCAGGATGATGTGATCATATCAATCATTCTTAATTACTGCCTTAATTGTCTGACCAGTTAAGGCATAATTTGTGAATATCATCCAGGCCGATTACCAAAAATATAGAATACCTTAATTGTTTATGGCGGCAATTTCTTTCAATTTTGAGCCTATCGTCTTGGCTGATACATGTATCGTCCAGGCCGATTTGTTAATAACGGCTACCTTAATTAAGAATACTGAATAGAATTTTTATTTTAAACTCAATCATTCAGGCCGATCCAAATATCATCTTGGTCGATGTGAGTAAAAAATAAAAATTCTAAGTCTCTCAAGTGTGTGTGTGTAGGTTACTTAACATTAGTCACACCAAAGATTACAATTGACTCAAGAGGGAAAAATAAAATTACAAACTGACTCAACCCTAATCTACTCCATCTTGAGCTAATTCTGATTTTCGTCCGAACTTTGGGTCCTAAAAAATAATAGATAAAAGGCAAGATTTATTTGCTATCATCAAAATTATAATCCAAAATAGATTCGTAACAATCTCCCTCTTTTGATGATGGCAAAAACAAGTAGGAAAAACTCAGTAAAAATAACAGTTCATTAAAATTTTAAAGTTACAAGCATCAATTTTTCCTATCACATCCTACTCCCCCTTTTGTCATCACAAAAAGAGGGTTCTAGACACATATAAAGAAAAAGGAAAAAACACAGCAAAAAGTAAAATAAACTACATAAAATAGAAAACAGAAAATAAAAACTAGAAAAATGAGGGATCATGATCATTAGATGGAGGTGGTGGAGGTGGCTGCTGAAAGTAGCCAGCTAGCATAGTAAACTGAGCATTGAGCCAGGCGATGTCCTGGTCATGCTGCTGCTGCTGGTGAATAATGTAGCTATCAAAACGGGCTAAGTCCTCTATGCGGTGCTGCTCGCAGCGGGCCATGTCCTCAGAATGTTACTGCTCCTGTGCAGCAACGTAAGCGTCAAAGTGGATCTCCCATCGGTCAAACCTCTCTATTAACTGATCAAATGGTGAGTGCAGGTGGAGAGGAACAGGATCAGGAACGGGAGCGGGAGCGGGAGCCTCCTCCTCTTCAGCCCCCCGAGGTTCCCCATCCCCTGGGTGGAGACGAGTACTATGAAGGATATTGAAAGAGCTGTTTGAGTAGCAAGGAGGTTGAAGGTCGTGACGAGCAGGATATTAAAGATTGTATTTGGTTTCAAGAATGTAGGCTATGAGATGTCCTAAAGCAAGGTTGGGTTTCCTCCTATAGATTGGATCGCGAATAGTTGTTAAATGATCAATGTATCGAAAGAATATATCAGTGGCATTAAATTCTCTCTGGGCCATGATGAAAAAGGTAGTCAGAGAAAGCAGAGGAGTGATGTGGATTCGGTCCCCGACTTTTGGAATAATGGAGGTGTGAAGGACGTGCTGAATTATCCTAGCATCTTTGACTAAAGAGCTAGTCTCTCCAACATGAAAGGGTGTGTTGGTTTGGCGAAGAAAATGGTTTGCTGTGGACCAGTCAAAATTAGAATCTGAAACAATTATGTGCAGCTTATCCCCGGTGGTGGTTAGCTGTAAAAGTTCAACACAGTCCTGATATGTGATCTCGACCGGGCGTCGATTCACATAGGAGGTCAGGGCTGTGAAAGTAGAATTTATGCGAAGATTTGCATAAAATTCTAACAGAAGTTCTGAAGAAAAAGGGACAGCGAGGGTAAGAATGAAATAGAGAAAAGTGTGAGTAAAGAGATCCATTACCGGATATGAAAGGTGGGCAGGATTGAATGTTCTGGAAAGGGTGATGCCACATTCTTTGTAGCGACGGTAAGCTGCTTGATCCTCCACTTCCCTAAATCGAGGGTCTAGAGTGGCCCTTGAGGAACTTCCAGAAGCTTGACGGACTCGCTTCCCACCAGCCATAGCAAGAAAACCAGTAAGAAAACACAAGAGAAGAAGAAGGTTGAGGTGAAAATAATGGCTGGAATGGCATGAATTTAAAGAAAAGGCCATATCGTCCAGGACGATCGCAGAATCGTCTAGGATGATTTGGTTCAGTTATTGCATACAGGCCGATTGGTCAAAAAGGCGGTCTGATCGGCTCGGCCGATCAGATATCGGGCAGGATTATTAGACACAGGCGATCGTCCCGAGGAGTCAAGACGTACGACCATTGAAAAAGTAGATCATTCGGGCCGATTAGGTGTATCGTCCAGGACGATGCACAATAATTGATCATATCGGCCGAAGTTAAAACGTTTTAAATCTGTGCCACGTGTATCGTCTAGGACGATCAGTGGATCGGCCAGGACGATCAGTGGATCGGCCAGGACGATTGTCCTATAATGGATTGTCCGGGGCCGATTTTAAGGATTTAAACCTGCTGACACATGGATCGTCCAGGATGATCTAGTGTATCGGCCAGGATGATGACCATAAAATGCATCGGCCAGGACGAAAATATGTTATCGGCCAAGACTATTAACATGATTGCAACAGAGTTCGATCAGATCGTCCAGGATGATAAATTATCGTCCAGGATGAAGAGTTACAATAAGTACAAAAAAGTTCATCAGATGGAATTTTGAAGAGAATTTATCATATCGTCCAGGACGATATAAGAATCGGCCAGGACGATGTGATAAGAAATTTGAATCCAAGGAAAAGATGTTGATGATCAAAGCCCTCAAAAAAATAAATGACTCACAATACAAAGTTAGAAACAACAATAAAAAAGCAAAAAAAAAAAACTAGAGAGAAAAAAATCAAAAGAAAAGAAAATTTTTCTTGTTTTTTATTTTAATTATTATTATTATTATTTTTTTGTTTTAGCAAAGTATCCATATGAAAAATTTCTCAAACAATTAAATTTTAGAGATTCAAAAGATCAAAGAGTCAACAAGTCTAAATTTGAAAATGTTGAATATCCGATCTTATTAATCCCTAGCTCGGACTTCTTTTAGGGCAATAATCATCCTTTTTAAAAACAAAATGTCTAACTCAGAAAAAGTTTACTGGGTAAAAAGAAGATCCAATCAAAACTTGGTTACAAAGAAAATATCTTATAAATAATATACCAAAGTAATTTGTCTCAATCATGGAATTTGAAATCAAGCCTTTGAAAGCATCAAATAACCAATGAGTTCTCTAAGTTTTAAGAGTTCAGAAAAGAGATAATAGCTTGTATTTAGTGGGTTCATTTTATGCCTCTTGTATCTTTGATTTGACTCTTTAAGCATCTTGATTTTTGATACACATTCGTGTATATATATTTTTCATTTCAAATTTGCATCTTTTCCACTTTCCCTCTTAATTCTTTCAAGCTAAATTCTCTTTAAAAAAAAACCCTTAAAAAGAACCTTAGTTGTGAGTATATCATCCAAATATTAGAGAATAGGAGCTCTTTCTCTAACATAGGGAAGAATAAGCCACAAAACAAAATCATAATCATGTGATAAATATAATGATAAGATTTCATTTAACTTGAAAGATATATAAGAACTTTGGATATTATGCACAAGATAGATTATTGTAGCAAGATAAAAAGAATCTTAGTTCAAAAACCAGTTGTCAATATGAGATAGATTTTTGTCTAGAAAAGAAACATTATGTCACTAAAAGAGGTTAGAGGGAGGGAAACCATCAACAGTGTTTCTTTATTTGACCGATTTAGATATGATAATCAATGGCTTTAAATCTCCAAAATCTATAAGTTTTAAAAATAATCATATAGAAAAACCAATCATAAAAGCAAAGCGAAAATAAAATAATCTAAAACAATAAAAACCTAGCACACAACAAAAAATAACACAAAACTAATTAAAAAATATTTCAAAAAATTATGAAGCAGTAAGTTTAAGCAATTATGAGCTGCGAGCCTCCATATGTCCAATTATCCTATGCTCCCACGAGGTCTTTGGTGAGAGCACACCTACAAAAACTCAACAACAGTCAGATTTAGGAACCCAAACTAGTTTCGGTCCTTTCTTAGGAAAAGTAGAATGTAATTCAGGTGTGGTATGCTGTGAATCATGTACCTTAAGTCTCCACACCCAATGTGTATTACGGCGAACAGTGCAAGTGTGTGAGATGTGTCCTAGTATGCCACATGAAAAACATCTAACTCCAGGAAAAGGATTTCTTAAATGGTTTGAGTTATAATGCCTCTTCCTAGATTTTGGCTTTTGATCAAAGTAGGTGTCATCCTAGTTTTCCTACATGCATCTAATTCATTTTGAATCTTTAAATTTGTGCTTTTTAAGACTTCATTCTCAATCCTCAAGTTTTTCTCCATCTCTTTGGACTTCTTAAAATTAGAATCAAGTGAGGTGTGTGAAACTTTTAATGCTTCATTCTCATCAATTAATTCCGAGCGCTTTTTGTTCAAATCATCAAATTCATCAAGAAGAGCCATATGATTAGAATCAATCATTGAATGATCTTTAAGAATAACTTCATACTCTTTTTGTAAATTTACAAGTTTTAATTTTAAGTTAGCATGAGTATTCTTTAGTTTTTTTGTATGATGCATGAATTTCTCACAAATCTCAAACAATTCATCATAGGTTGGTTTACATACGTCTTCATCATCGCTTTGCTCAATATGATCTTCCCCCATTAAGCACAGGTTTGTTGTCTCTTTCTCTGGTTCAGTCTCAGAGGAATCAGTACCAGATTCTACCCAGAATGCTCTTTGAACTTTTTTCTTATCCTTCTTGAACTTTGATTTCTCCTCACCCTTTTCCTTTTCTTTGCTCGAGTGATCTTGAAGTGTAGGACAATCGG
This sequence comes from Dendrobium nobile, assembly GCA_022539455.1. NCBI lineage: Eukaryota > Viridiplantae > Streptophyta > Magnoliopsida > Asparagales > Orchidaceae > Dendrobium > Dendrobium nobile. The sequence goes on from CM039719.1 coordinate 15,157,597, forward strand.
CTTTCACATGTCCAAGCTTCCTGAATTCATAACAAACAACATCAGAAGACCCTTTAGAATATTTGTTATCCTTACCTTTTTTCCAATGATGCTTTTGCTTCTTCCTTAGAAAGTTTCTGAATTGCCTTGAGATGAAGGCAACTTCATATCTCTCAGACCCGAAGAATCGAAATCAGATTTGTGTGCCTTTAGTGCCACCATTTTCTCTTTCTTTTTCTCACCTACATCAAGATTTCTTTGATTCACCCCTTGCTCGTAAGCAATGAGTGAGCCAAGTAAGTTATCAATCGAGTATGTGTTCAAATCCTTAGATTCAATTATAGCAGTAATTTTTGCATCAAAAGAGGAAGGCAAGCATCATAAAATCTTGTTTACTTTTTCAAAATTGAAAGCTCTCTTCCTAAGGCATGCAAGGAAGTAACAATCAGAGTAAATCTCGTATACATTTTAGAAATTGATTCATGAGATTTCATACGAAAAAGTTCGCAGTCATGCAAGAGAATATTCAAACGGGATTGTTTAACTTCATTAGTGCCTTCATAAGTGATATACAATTTTATCCCAAATTTCTTTACCAGTTTTACAAGTGGAAACACGCATGTAGTCTTCTGATTTTAAAGCACAGAAAAAATAATTAAGATAATTTGCATTCAATTGAGCCAGATCCCTATCATCTAAAGTCCATTTAGTAAAAGGAAGTGGAACAGTAATGTTGTTAAGTTTACCAGTTGGCGGTGTGTTAACCATCCGTAACAAGCATCCACATGCGATAATCAGTAGATTGTAAAAACGTAGACATGCGAGTTTTCCAAAAATCAAATGGGATATTATCAAACAAAGGGGGTCGGGTAATAGAATACCCCTCCAGTCTATTACGATTCCCAAAGTTAGCCATGGATCTAAATTCAAAAAGTTTTCAAACTTAATTTTTAAGAATCCCGCTCTGATACCACTTGAAAGTTCGTTAGGGATGTTAATCCCTATAGAACTGGTCCAAGGCTAACCAAGAGGTGGGTGAATTAGTATTTTAAAAATCTTTAGGCAAAAGCACAAATACAAACCAAATCACCACAAAGAAATAACGTGTGGAAGAAATAAATGCGAAAGCAGTAAAATTAAAAACACAAGGGTTTATAGTGGTTCGGTCAACTCGACCTACGTCCACTCCTCGGAGACGCCCTCCGAGTATTGCAATACAATCGTGACTCTCCTTTAGCCCCCACAGCTAAGAGCAGAAGCCTTTACAAACACCTCTTTTTACCACACCCGGCAAGGCTGAGAACCTTTCTCCTGAAGCAGGCAGAGAACCTCGATCGCTTGCTAGAACTTACCTCTCCAAACCCTTCCAAGGACAAGAGACTCTAGGGAAGAAGAAGTGGAACAATTCTTGGAGCAACTCTTGTGAATCCCCTCACAAGCTCCCCCTCAAAAGATCCTTTCTCTCTCTCTCTTTCCCTCTCTCCTCTCTCTCTATCTCTCTCTCTCTCTCTCTCTCTCTCTCTCTCTCTCTCGTCTCTCCTCTCTCTCTCTCTCTCTCCCCTTTAGGTTTTCTCAGGTCAAGACAGCAGCCAAGGATGACCAAAAATGTTGAACAAGAGCTCTTAAATAGAAGAGCTTCAAAGGAGCTCATTAATTGTAAGTTGTCGACTATATCGTCCAGGACGATATGGATATTGTCCTGGCCGATCAGTACAAATTCCATGAGATCGGCCAGAGCATCACCCTGAATGCAAACTGGATGATTGAAAATTGGCTTGATCATCCAAGATGATATCACGATCATCCCAGCCGATCAGTTCAATCAGAGGAAAATCGTCCATAGCATCGCCCTGAATGCAAGCTGTCCGATCCAGATCGTCCAGGAGTAACTAAGATTTTTTGACTAGATCATCCTGGCTGATCCTGCGATCATCTAGGATGATGTGATCTATCAATCATCCTTAATTATTGCCTTGATTATCTAATCAATTAAGGCGTAATTTATGAATATCGTCCAGGCTGATCCTAGATTGTCTTGGCCGATTACCAAAAATTCAGAATACCTTAATTATTTATGATGATAATTTCTTCCTATTTTGAGCCTATCATCCTGGCCGATACATGTATCGTCCAGACCGATTTGCTAATGACGGCTACCTTAATTAAGAATCCTAAATAAAATCTCTATTTTAAACACGATCGTCCAGGCCAATCCAAATATCGTATTGGCCGATGTGAGTAAAAACAGAAATTCTAAGTCTCTCAAGTGTGTGTGTGTAGGGTACTTAGTATTAGTTACACCAAAGATTACAATTGACTCAACAGGGAAAAATAAAATTACAGACTGACTCAACCCTAATCTACCCATCTTGAGCTGATTCTGATTTTCGTCCGATCTTTGGGTCCTGAAAAATTAATAGAGAAAAATGCAAGATTTGTTTGCTATCATCAAAATCATAATCCAAAAATAGATTTATAACAATAAGAGTATTTGCTATCTTCAAAATCATAAACCATGAAAATAGATCCGCAACAATCTCTTCTTTTTGATGATGGCAAACATTGTAATTTGAATTTTTCAAAAAAGGAAAATTTTCTCCTAATCTCCCCCTCACTAGAATAACACTTAAAAATAGGAGAGATAAAAATATTTTTGTTATTTTAAATTTTTTGAAAAAAAATCAACATTACAAAAATTCAACAATACGTTCTCCCTCTTTGACATTATCAAAAAGAGAAGGGGCACAAATAATAAAAACATAATGATTAAAAAAATGATCCCTGATCTAGTGAACAAAATAAACATTCTTAAAATGAGAAAGTTACCTCTTGATTTTAATCAAAAACTTAGTATAATTGGATTGATAACGTATAGCACAGAAAAGATTAGAAATTCAGAATTTGATAATCCAAACTCAAGTTCTTTAAAATGACTTAAAAACTTTTTAATTCAATATCTAAATCATGAAATAAATTAGAGATAGAAACAATCACTTTTCAAAACTCCTTTCATAAAATATATCTAATAGAAGATTAATGCACGAATTGTTGAATCAGGAATCAAGATTTCAAAATCAAGTATCGAAAATATCAAGAGTTATTCTTAAGCTTTGAATAAAATAGAAAAGTAAGCATACTCTTGTGGGCTCATTTTATACCTCTTATCAGGTGTTTGGCGCACTTTGTGCATCTTTTTCTTTTGATACACTTTTGTGTATCTTTCTCAATTTGGCGTTATTACGTAGCTTTTGATTTGGCGTCATTTACCATTTTTTTTAATATGCAACCTTTCTGAAATTTTAAAAATAAAAGTAAACCCCATTTTATTGACAATAATGAACTAAACTTGAATAGGAAAATTATGAGATAGATTCTAGGCGCGCGTGCCCGGGCCGGCTGGGTTAGGGCGAAGCAGCACGTGCAGGCTTGCAGGCTGGGGGTACGCGGGCATGGTGCAGCAGGCAGCGGGCGGGGGGGAGCGAGCTGGGCAATAATTTTCTTTAAATTGATTTTTAAGTTATTCCGGTGGAGTTTTTCCACCATACAGCGTCCGAAAAAAATTTTCGGCGAAATAATTCGGTCGGAAAAATTTTTCGACGGAGTTTTAACGACAAAAAAGTTTTCCAACGCTCAAATTACCGTCGCCATCTTTCTCACCGGAAATTCATCAAAAATTTTGAAATCTGCCAGAAAATTTAGTTTTTTTCGTCTGAAAATCCACCGGAAATACGCAATTTTCTTGTTGTATGGGTCAAAAATTCCAATCTAGACCCAACCCTAATTTGCCCGACCCAACCTGCGAGCTCAAACACGAGTGTGGTACTAGACAAGGGGAATGGTGGAGTGTAGTACAAGCGGGGTTTGGAAGCGAGTTGAGCACAGGATGATCGCGAACTATGACCTGCAAGGAAGAAGCCTTCTATAATATATCATTGATTCATGCACTAGAGAGAAATCAGAAAAAGTTGATTTCAAATTGCAAGAAAGCATGGGCTAAGGCACAATATATTTTCTAGATCTCGTCAAGCACTGCCAATAAACTACTGCAACCAACTTGATTTCCTTCCCTTCAGCTGCAACGGGCGCCATAAGCCATAAGGTTTCATTCTTCTC